>MJUU01028540.1:79760-111178 GCA_002080025.1 Modiolus philippinarum
GGTTTTAGAATTTACATAAATTTAGATAATAGTAATTGAACAAAGTGTACACATGAGATATTATCTCATGTACAAGTACACCATATCTAAGAAAAATAAAGAGCATACATCTCTACCACGGGGAATTGTTTTACCAACTCCACACTGCAATAAAAGACAAACTCCTGTATTAGATATTTTAAGAAAGGATATGGAGTAAATAAACATGAGACAATAACACATATGTCATAACCGAAATATATGCTTGGATTCCAACTTTATTTTGTAGTTGCTGTCACTAAATTTATCTGACATTTCCACTCCAATTTTCAACTTCATTTTGTGATTGCTGCTACTTAATTTATCTGGCAATGCCACTCAAATTATCTGGTGGCTGCTAGATAAATTAAGTAAACTATACTGTTTTGAGTGGCTTTGAGTTGTTATTACCACCCTTTGGGTCGTTGTCTCTTTGACACATTCCCCGTTTCCCTTCTTTTTTCTATAGTTCTACACTTTTCTATGTGGCACTTTCTGGCTTCTGAAGTAATATATAGAGAAACCTGGACAAATAATAGAAAAAATGCAGTCAAGAAATGGCTTTGTATTTTCATATTTCTAGGTAGCAAAAAAAAAAAAAAAAAAAAAAAAAAAAAAAAAAAAAAATGAGGAATGCACTATGCGATTATTTCTAAGAGAAAACACTTAACTTATGCAAACACGATATTCCATATCACAGGTCTACTGCCTTAAGACTTTTTGCATCATAGTTAATTCTTCAACCAAAGTATTTTATTCGACATGTGATGTAAGATAACTGATGAATTACAAGGAAGAAAAGTTTCTGTTTCCGATTTGGTGGTACTAAATGGAATTCCGAGAATCAGAGTTATTTATTTAATAAATAGAAACCTCCCAATGTAATTTCAATTGATCTTGGAAATGCTATCAACAAGAATCGTGTCATTAATTAAATTGAAATGATCGGTGTTAACAGCTTTAACATTATCCATCGATTCTTCAAATTATTACAGAAGATCAGATAGAATTGTAGCTTATTATCCATTATCAGGCTTCATTTGTCTCATAATACAGGAAACAAATACCGAAGAAAGCTGAAAGTCGATTTTGAAATTGAATACAAGTACATGTAGCCTCATAAGGATTTTTGTTGAAAAGGGAAGTTGATATTTATCGATGCTAGTGTACTTTTGCCAAGTCCAAGTACAACCTCTTTTATGAATTTAGACGAGGATATGAAACTATTGCATGAATCTACTAGAGATATTTCCAGTGACTGTATAGTAGATCGAAAAGGAATCAATGATATTTGTACATTTACAGTTAAATTTGAATCGGAAAAAATAGTATATCGTCATTTTTAATAAACATTTTGCTATCCTGTTTAGCATTCTTTCTCCATTTTCTGTGAATTAAAAAGCAAATTTTTAAAGTACTTTTTACCACCAAATTATAAAGTCAAGATAACACCTATAATGGCTTAATATTACAATCACAAGCCACGAAACACAAGGGAACTGCACAACAAAAAAACACACAACAGCCTAGAGACACACATAAATAACGATGGGAGTTCGGAATAACCGGACTTGGTACCGGTACTAGCAAAAGCCAGCGGTAGGACTAACCCGGTTTATGAGTACCCATACCTCCCCTTTCTCTAGCTCGTTTCCCTATATGACACTAAACTTACAAATAAAACCCGATACAGATAGACTATTAACATTATGAGCACAATCTTGGGAAAGAAAAGAATATAACAAGCGTTATTTAGAAAGATTTATCAAAGTGATCGCAACTAAATTGCCGGCTAGCCCAAGGAACCCAGTCTGCTAGTAAAACACTGTTGCACAACGGAAGCAAAATCAAACTCAAGACTTCCGAAGCGTTTGGTTAAGAGTCGTCACGGATTTCAGAAGACATCGGCAGTATCAGTGAGAGACCAGTATGTTTGTAAAATCTTCAGGTCACTTGTATCCAAAGCCAATTTAACGGATTCCTTTAGAATATCTCGTCGATATCCACTTTTACGTAAAGGATACAAGTTACGTCCAAGTTTCTCTTGTAATCAGTTTCTGGTTTTATTGTCTGATTTCTGTCTGGATTGAGAAGTAGAAGTTGTCGAAGTAAATATTTGCAGAACTGAATGGAAAATGGTAAACACATGCGTTTTGACACATGCAGTGATTATCTCAGAATCCTAATGCAAAATTTGAACTTAAATCGAAGAATAACAGGTAACATTTATAATGGCTGAAAATCAGTATAACATACCAACATCAGCTAGTGAAATGCACAAGAAAAACAACAATAAAAATACAAACTAGGAACTTGGAATAGCCGGAGTTAGTATAGACACAAGCAAAAGCCAGCATTTTTTGGCTACAAAATATTAATTTCAGATACTTTGATATCAAATACATTTCAAAAATGTTTTCTTATCACTACTGGTGTGCTGAGAGTCCCCACGGGTATAACCGTCCCGATCATCTACTACTGCGGTGTTGGTCAACATTTTTTGTCTTAAGATTTTCAACACTTTACTCAACTTTTTTGCACTCACTCATGTAAAAATTTGAGCTTTACAGTAATGTCACGTTTGCAAAATTTTGTTTGTCAATCGTTTGCTTTGGTACCTCTTGTTTTCGACTTCGTCATTTATTGCCTGACGTGATCATTAGAACCTAACTGTGGATGTAATATATTTACAAATGAACTCACTTATTGTGTCAAATTTATGATGTTGAACTATGCAGGGACCCAGCTGTGAATGTTGCAGTTTTACCAGAAAAACTCATAACAGTGTCGAGTATAGGAAATTTAAATTCGTGATTAATATCACCAATCAATGGCACTTTTCTGAACAATTTTCCATTCTCTTTGACTTATTAATTCAGTTATCTGTCTAAAAGGTTACATCACGATGTTTGTCCATATTATGTATTAGTTGAATCATGGATTTTTGATTTGATGTTAGTTGACGATACTGCATCCATCGACATGATAAACATGGATGTAGCGTTGCGCAATTTGTTGAAACAGGTGCTGGGGACCGTCTTGTGAGTTATTACTGTGATGTGTGAGCAAAACACATTGTTGAACATGATAAATGAAAGGATATGGAGTATATGCAAATGAGACAAAGTCTCTACAAATACATGTCAAAAACAAGCAAAGGAACAACGTTTTATTGTTGTTCTTCATCTTGAAAGCCTCATACTTGCTTGGTTTACGATGTATTTGAAGAGACTTTGTCTCATGTGCATTTACTCCATAACCCTTACTTTATTATTCGAAAGAATTGCAATGGATTTGTCTTTTGAAAAAGGGCTTGTAATTATCAAAAAAAAAAAAAAAAAAAAAAAAAAAAAAAATTCACATGTTATTTTCAAATAAAACACAAATTTAAAATTGCAAATTGCAAACTTAGTGCAAACTATTTACATTCAAATTCAAGAAACACAGTTTCAGTTCGATATATTTTTCCACCAGTATACACAAATGTGTATGAAAGTCGCTTGTCATATTCAACAAAGATACATTACTTGAAGAATTTCAAAATAGCAGTATAAGCAATTGAATTCCGCTCAAACCAGTACGAGTGGCCGTCTTGAACTTACTATGGGGTAGGAGTGTTTTTGCTCTTTGTTGAAGGTCTCCTGATGACTCCAAGATGAAGAACAACAATGAAAGCGTTGTTCCATTTGCTTAATCTTACAATGTATTCATAGGGATTTTATACCATGTACATTTACTGCATATCCCTTAATTTGTTATTGAAGAAAAACATGTGAAAAAAAAAAACAAAAAACAAAAAAAAACATGTTCTTGTAATGCACATTATGACAATTTATATCTTTTCAGTACAGCTGCAATCAAAATATTTATTTGTTAAATCAGAAATGAAATGGTATAAAAGACATTGAAATACACTGGCACACTGTACAATATTACTAGAATCAAGAATGCATGTAAAGTGTGTTTGCATAACTTATTTCATTAAAATTTTTTCTCTATATCGTTAATTCAAGATTTAGTCACCCAAAATGCTGCAACTTTGAAATTAAATTTGTTTTATGTTCAGGCGACAGACCTTTTCAGATTGAAATATTTTTTCTTTTAAATCTCCTCTCTTCATAGGACTTCTCAGTCAGAAACCCTTTCGTCTGTTTTCTTATGTTCATTTCTTTGTCCTTTATTCTTTTGACTTTGCTGTCTTTTTCATTTCTTTTTATCACCAATAACAGCTTTATATTATGGAATATCACGGTATATCTATCTATATATTTATAATTCTTGACTGTCTTAGTTGAGTAAAACATGCTCGTTCTAAGTTGGAAGAACTCAGTAAGGTTGTGATGGGTATTCTATGTTGTTCTCTGAAGTACACAGATTTCAGGATTGTTTCGATTGAAATCAGATCAACATGTATGTCCAGGTACAATAAAAATTTTTGAAACAAAATTCTTTGAAATAGTTTTCATTGGTACTGATGTTCTTGGTAGTGAGTACTTCTTTTGTTTTGACCACTTTTGAATTATGGCTTTCCATATTGTTTGATTTTAATGCTGCTGATGAGAGCATGAAACACGTGTAAAGTATAACAATATGTACCATTTGTTATACAATTTTGGTATTTATTGTATTTTAATACCGCGCTTTAAAACCAGTTTAACCCACTATTTCCTTTAAAATGCTTGTACCCAATCAGGACCATTGCCATCGACAATTGCATGGTGGTCTTTTTTTTCCTTGACTTTGGCTCTGAATAATTCTGATCGGTAAATTTGTTGGTACCCCCATTTTCCTATTGTTTCACTAAATTATCTTTTGCTAGCTTAACCGTCATGTAAATGGGGGTAATAACAAAATTACCGAACAGAGTTGTCAAAAGTCAAAGTCCATGGGACAAAAAGACAAATGAGACGGAAACCACAGGAAAGATTGTCGACCACAGTGGTCCTAATTTTTCCACAAGGGACTGATATCTATTAAAGACCTATTTTAATGATGGTATGAGATGGAATTTTTTTAAACAATGATTTATTAGGCGGCCACGGATATAACTATGTCTAATGACAAAGTCTGTTTAATTTGTGTTAGCTCTCGCGTAACTAATCAACTGTGAATTCCCCCTTCACCATTTTTGCGTCGGTATTCGCTTTTCCGATGAAACATACACTCCAGCAAGCAGGGTAAAGTGGAATATTACTGTCCATGGTAGGGAAATTAATGATTTTTAAATTAAAATCGACCTTTTTTGTGGTACATTTTAGTACTGAGATGACCATTTTCACTATATGTAATGGTTTCTGTCGTTTCCTTTATCTATAGTTCTGGCTGATATAAAGTACATAAAATAATGTAGGAAGGTCCCAGGGAAAATAAAAACAGGGTCAATGATCAGCCCTAGATATTTTAGTCAAATGTTTCTCCTTCCTTCAGTAAACTCTCAAAACATTGATTTTATAGACGTCACGTAAAGACATAATTGTTTATTCCATTATCAGGAGACTGAGGAACACACAGTCAGCTACGGTAATTTATTTGCATCACTATGTTTTTAACATTGTTTCCAGTTTATTACGTATATTTCAAACATCGAGATAGTTAAATTTTCACATTTTAAAGTTCGAGGTTTATCCGAGAACTTTAAAATGTGAAAATTTAACTATCGAGATGTGAGAAATGTCGTAATAAATCAGAAAACAATGTCAGAGATTGTTTCTCTAATTTCTACTCAATTTATTTGAAGTAAAGCGATCTCTGTAGTCTCCGGTCTCAAATATGGCGCCATTTTCTTGCCATGATCGTTGCTATGTGTATCATTGCGCCATTCATTGAAAGGGGTGTTGAATATAATAGTTTTAATAAAAATGTCATATTATCAATAAATTGAATTATCTAAGTCATAAAAATGCAAAAACCGTTTCGCTAGACAATGATGCAGGTGTTAATTTCATCAACATCCGGTTGCACTACTTCTAGAAACTGACACGGACATTTACATGATTGACCAATCGCCAACTGAGATCAAATAATACCCATGTTGATTATCATTTCGATAACACATTAGTCAGGAGGTGTTTATATTTGCTAGAAATTAGAGAAAAATATGAGGATAGGTATAACCTATGTGGAAGCGAAGCTGAATTCACTCGCTGAAAAACTGTTGTATACTGTAGGCCTTCCCTTTGAGAAGTATTTATTAGGGACAACAGGAAGATGGCATTGGTAGAACAAGAGGGGAGGATCTGGCTAATGGACCCCCTTTTTATGAAAAAAAAATCATGCTGAATAAACGCAAAAAATCAACAACAAAAAATCACTGGAACTACACTCCCCTTAAACCCAACTGGAAACATCCTTTCTGAAGCACGACTAATGATCCACCCGGTAAAGGATATTACAGCTTGAATATTTTCATGTGATGTAGCTGTGACTCCTTGTGTTATGCGTTGTCAAACAACGGCAGTAGAATACCGAAGGAACAAAGGAGTGAAATTTACAAAAATCGAAGTCCAAAGACATGGCCAGAACGAGAACACAGAAAAAAATGACGTCCGACACAAAAGACACCCCACAAAACAATGACGCTAGACAGATACAAAGCACAGAAACAGATATCAATGTCAAGCGTAAAAATATACGGTACAATCACAGGCACTTGTTTCATTCGGGATATCTTTCAGTAAAGGAGACATAAAATATGAAATACAGGCATAAATCGTGTAAAAACATTTTATAATGTCTTTTTTATTTAAAGTACTGTAGCAGTAAAATATGTCCGTCGGGAAAATTTGTCCATACGGAATAAATCTCATAGAAAGACATGTCCGCACATTTATTTTACTAGGAATAGTTGTCCGAGGACATATTTTCCTAGAAATATATGTCCCCCCGGATTCATTTTCCCAGGAATGTTTGTCCATGGACTTTAGTTTCATAGTAATAACTATCCCCCGGATGTTTTTCTACCCGAAAATATTTATCACTTAAAAAAGAAGCAACCTCCTGAGCAACGTCTCCTAAATTTCAACTACATTTTACTACTGACGAGATGGATTTGTTTCCTACCGATTTTTCAAAGTAAGTGAACATGATAGGGTTTGGAATTGGTTTTGACAACATTACGGACAGTATGTTCTTGACCCAATTAATGAAAAAAATATGTATATATTTCAAGTTTTACCTCACTTTAAAGCTGCACCTTTGCTTTGCATTAGCCATAGGTAATGCTTCGCCTGCAGAATAGTTACATGTATTGACAAAAGTTAATAAATTATTCAATCTTTACCCAAAAGTACTGAAAAAGTAAAGCAAAAATTGTACAAACCCTATTTATCCTTATACTATTTGTGGTCGTCAGTTTTTTTTTATACGATTTTAGAAGGTTTCATTCAAAGGAAAACCAGAAAGGTTGGTTTGCTGACGGCCACTCAGGGCAATTCGGTTGTTTAACGGATCACACAGAGGTGGTGTTCTTGGATAGACCCATGATTTTTTTCCGCAAAACTTTAAAAATTTCATGCAAAATTAAGGCACACTCAATAAAACTGGAGAAAAATTGACTGGAACCCCTTTTTACGGAACTCCATTGGAACCCCTTTTTGAAGACTCTATCAGCCGCGGTGCCATTCCACAGGCACTAGTTTCAGAAAAAAATACCCTCCGGGGTATTTTTTTCCGAAACAAGTGCCTGTGTGTCATTCACAACGACAAACCGCGGTATTAACGGACCAGACTGCAGTCAAATTTAGGCTTGCATCATTAGGACAATTCATATGTTCCCTTACGCTGCATGTGTTCAAAGTTTAAGATCAAATAATGATTATTGTTATTGTGGTAAAAATCAAGTAAACAGGTTTGTCCGCCAATGAAGACGAAACAGTACGACACAATTCATCCAAAAATATAGTATTTGAAGATTGTGAAACGTAATTAAAAAAAATGGATTTGTGTTTAGAAGTGCGTACGTGAAAAAAGCTTTGAGCATTATTGATAGATATCGCCAACATAAAAGATTTTGTTTATTTAATATGACAAATATGATTCCCAGGGCAAAAATTACACTGCTGTGAAACTTGACCCCCCCCCCATACTTAACTTCATGTCTATCTTTAGCATTGTTGAATTCCCAATGTTTTAATTTCCTCTGCACTGAACACAAGGGCTTGTTACGAAATAATGATAATAACTTAAACTTAGCTTATATCATTAAAGTGTGTGTGTGTGTGTGTGTGTTTTTATTTATTTTTTTTTTGGGGGGGGAGGGGGTAAGGTTCATTTATTCATTATTTATATTTTATTTTATGCATATTTTTTTGCTATTGCCGCTCTTATAATACTGACTTAATTCCTTGACACTACACTGAACATGGGGTAGGATGCCTAAAAAGGTTACCCATTTTTTTTTGTTAGTTTGTACCTAAATGCACATCTGGAATTGTGGGACCCTTTGTTTTGTCCATGATTTAGACAGTGTAACAATACCCGTCCCCACTCTTCCCTACTGAGTAACCTCTCCCAGCAGTTACTGGTATTATTAGTCTATATCAGATAGATAAAGCTTCTAATTGGCTATATGCAGAGATAACACATATTTCTACATTGCTTCCAATTCTCAAATTTTAGAACTTAAATTATGCACTTGCCCTGACATTCCTGCCATTAATAAAAAAATATGTATTGGTATTCTACTGTTTGATTCACTTTCAAATATTTTATATCAATAAAATAAAATTGAAAATAAAAAAAAGTCATATAATCAGTCTTTTTGTAATGGAATGAAGTCAAGTTCCACTGAAAAATCATTTTCTTGTCATGACACTTTGTTCATATTTTCATATATTTATATATGACTCCAACATGCTACATCCTAACGCAACTCCCAGTCACAATACTTCAAGCCCTTTGATTATTGCAGTTATCGATCCTGGATGGCTGGAAGTATATTTCCGGGGTAGCAGACGCTTGTTGTTTTGACGAATTTTCTCAATTATTTGAGCATTATGTTATTGAAAAGCATAATGCCATTTTATTTGGAAAGTTTTTGTTCAAATATACGTCAGTATATAACAAGATGCAGTCCCCAAGCAGGAGTCAAAATTTGGGACAAAGGAGTGAGCATTGTCAACGCTCTGCATCAAGGTAAGACTTCAATTTTTTATTGAATTCCCTGTAAATGGATTGTATGGATACGTTCGATGAATAAATGCCAGTCCTGAACGTATGCTATGAGCAATGGATGCACATCTACAATAGCAACTTGTCGTCGCAATGTCAATGATCATGCAATCTTTATTTAAGCAGTGAAAACAACCGTCGCGAAGTTACTACATTGGCCTAGCTACATTTATTTTGCTGACAAAACCTTCCCTTGCGTCTTGTCCATACTGCATGACTGTATATAAGTTGTAATTTAGTGTTTAAACAAATATACTAAAAATTCTTGCGTAACGATATTGATCCGCTCTATCGTTGTCATGGTTGCATATATTCATTCGTAATTTCTCGGTTATCATCATGACCCTTTTCGATGCAGTGGAATTCCGAATGTATTTATGTGTCTTTAGTTTCGTATCAAAATTCCCCAGTAAAACTGTTTTTATTCTGTTTTCTTCATTTCGATTTTACCATCAACATGTTTGAATGGCCATCAAGCAACGTATTCATATGCTTTATTTTTACACATAGTTTAGAAATCTTCTTTGAAAGATAGATGTGTCCATTTGCGTATATTTCCAAGAACGATAACTCTCGACGCAGGGATTTTTTCAACTCATAGTATTGGGAACAAAATTGTAGTTTCCAAAATATATGGAAGCTTCGCTTCCTAATATTTTTGTAATAGACTGGACCACCGACAAAATATTAACATTCCAAAGTATGTAAGTGACCCAATACGGTATATTTAGCTTCTGTTTTTTTTCTCGGAATTTACTGTTTTTATCAAAATTCTAACCCATTAAAATTACTGAGGCTTTATCTGTTAGATGTCTCATTCCGGAGTTGCCCTCCTATTTCGATATTTTTGGTACTTACTACATTTGGATTATGGCTTACCATATTATTTGATTCTTATATGCTGCTTATTAAAGGTTACTCTTTGACACACATGTAAACCCTACATTTATTTTAAAATGCCTGTACCAAGTGAGGACTATTGCGGTTGACAATTTTTCTGTTAATTTTCCACCTGTTCTTTCTTTTTACCACTTAACTTTGGCTCTTTACAATTATATACGATAATTTGTTTTTATTGCCACCATTTTCAGTTAAAGAGACAACGACTTCAAAAATAAAGTAATGTACTATTTTAGTAAGTTGACTTGATATTGCAGGACGAATAAATTTTAGTTCAGATATATGACTGTAAAACAATGAAGAGAACTGCAGAAAAGAGGTTCACATTACTGCACTAATGCCTTAAAATGGTGCATTTTTTTCTACCAGAAACTTATTACGATTAAAAATGAAACCTGGACACTAAAGGGATGACATTGAAGATGTAACAATTTTACGCATTATTCTATTGGATGCAATGATACAATTAACAAAATATGCTGTTAAGAGTATTCAGGTCAAAAGATTTTCAACATACAGTTTAACCTATTAGTTCTGGCTTTAAAATTGAAGAGTTAGATAGCAAAAATTGTATGCTTGCCCCCATTAATGGTTGACTCCTACAGAAGTAAGGTTTACCCAACATTTCTGACCCATCTCTAAAGGACCCACTGTTTTCTGTTTCATATGCAACACAGTATCTCTTTGGGCATAAAAACGCTTTCAGATTTGGGACAATTTAGCGGGTTGCCTTTGTTTTGCGATGTTGCTCACACTTCTTGGAAATATGATTCTGTTACTGTGTTACTTTGTGTCGTTTCCATGGTTACTAGTATTTTTGTATTGTTATGTTTAAATTATCTATTCAATTTAGACTTTGAGTAATGCTACATGTAAAAATGTATTTGCTATAGTTGTACAATGTACATATACAGTACTTTATACAGTGGCGTTTTGTAACGAAAACTGCTATGGTAGCGATTCTTCCAGTAATGATAGGAAATAGGACTTGTTGGACTTTCAACTGAGAATTGTATTTTAGGTATTTTTTAAGTTTGCTATTAATGGTTATGACTTTAACCTCGCTTGACTAGCTGACGATGTAAATGTGCCGTATAAGACTTAAGACATACATGTACTTACTGTTCTTGACGTCGCTAATAGTTTTATACAAGTTGAAGCTGTCAGTGATAAGTTTGTGAATTTTGTTGTACTTTGTTGATGGTTTTATTGGGTCCCTGTTGTTCTTCTGTAGGTGTAAATAAAGAAAAGATAACAGGAAACACTTAGAATGGCCGAACATTACAATCACATGCCACATCGTGTGTCTTCATTTTTTCTTTTCTGTCCCATACTGATGTGGTGTCCTTGTTTCTTGCTGTTTCCGATGTTGCTGTTATCCCTTTGATTGTTCGTTTTTTGACTGACGTTTCGGTTCTCATTTACTTTTTTCTTGAATTTTTCTGTCTTATTCTGACTTTTTATACCGATGACAAGGAACCTTCTTGCAATGTAATGAAAATTAATGACACAATAAAATAATTGTGTAATGGGAACTTAGTGCTAAGATATAGCCTTTGTTTTAACTTCAAAGTTAAAATTTACAACTACATTTAAGGACTTCGGAATGGATATAAACAAAAGAAGCCAATTAAAATCTGCTGTATGACTTTTACGACCGAGCTTGTATTCTGTATTGATTCATTCATATCATAAACCAAAACTGTATTGAATTAACATCTTTGATTCCGTTCTAAATTTTCCTTGAAATAATTACCTAAAAGCATTGACACCTACTCAACTTTTAAGAATATTTTCTCTGAAGTTGAAACTTTAATATTGAATTTCGGATTTACTTTGACGAAATGACAGTGACTATCAAATTGTATTATGTTCTTGGAACATTGAGCAATATATAAATTTTATGCAATATCTAACATTAATTGCTTTTGATATGTTTTTAACATTAAAACATAAGCGATTGTAGCTTTTGTTCCCATTATTGCTATCCTATTTTTTTTCAATTATATTAATTGAAACTGTAACCTTTTTGCCGTGAGACAAGAACAAAAGATCCATCTTGTATAAATTTCAAAATGGAAAAAATATTGTATTATATCACAAAGGGGCATCTTGAGTTTCTGTATCCCTTCTCTCAAATCGTTGTATTTTCTTCACTGTCAATTGCATCAGTGAAAAATCTTTCCTAACAGAAGCTCTATTTGTTTCTTAAATATTATTTCAGTTAAGGAATTAATTAATACAATGAAATATATAAATTAAAAACATAAAAAAACTGCAATTAATTTTAATGAGCTGTATGGCCATTTCGGAAATAAATTCCTCATCAGCAGCACTAGAACCCAAACATAGGAAATCCACGATTTTAAAAAATGTTAAAAAATGCTTAAAACCAAACGAAACCAAAATAATCAGTAATATCAAATATAGTTAAGGACAAAACTACGATGGAAGGAGTTAAACCATTTACATAAATTTAGACAAAAAGTGTACAAATTCGATATAATCTCATGTACAAATACACCATATCTAAGAAAAATAAAGATTGATCGATTGATTGATGTTTTATGCCAACTTCAACAATATGTCAGCTATATTGTGGCGAGAACTGTTGAATATACTGAACAATTTTAATAAATACATAAAATATCTATATAAAACCACATAGATTTATATAAGTAAAAACAAATGTGTAAAATGTAAAAAAAAACATAACAGAAGAAATTTTTGTTTAACAGTAACAATATTGGAAATTAAAAACTTGTTTAAAATTGGTCCATTTAAATCTTACTTAACAAATTGATTGCTTTTAAAAATTGAACGAGCATACATCTCAAACATGGAGAATTGTTTTACCAACTCCACACTGCATTAAAAGACAAACTCCTGTATTAATTATTTTACGAAAGGATATGGTGTAAATGAACATGAGACCATTACACATACGTTAAATCCAACTGCAATTAATTTCAATCAGCTGTTTGGCCATTCCGGAAATTAATTCTTCATCAGCAGCACGAGAACCAAAACAAAAGAAATCCCAATTTAAAAAATGTAAAAAAAATGCATAAAACCAAACGAAACCCAAATAATCAGTAATATCAACTATGGCTAAGGACAAAACTACGATGGAGAGAGTTAAACCTTAGTTTTATAAATTTACATAAATTAAGATAATTGTTATAAACGAAGTGTACACATGAGATATAATCTCACGTACAAATACACCACATCTAAGAAAAGTAAAGAGCATACATCTCAAACAAGGGGAATTGTTTTACCAACTTCAAACTGCATTAAAAGACAAACTCATGAAGAATGGTTATAGTCGATTTCTGTTTACTGATATTCCCAAGTTTGCTGCTCAAGGAAATGAGCTAAGCAGCAGATGGATGCTTTCAAGTTTTATTTACATTTTGCTTTTGAATCAATTTTTTTTCTTTTTTTTATTTTTGCAATATACATTTTTAGCTCACCTGGCTATGCCAGGGTGTGCTTTTGCCATCACTTGGCGTCCGTCGTCCGTCCGTCCGTCCGTCGTAAACTTTTCTTCAAAAATCTTCTCCTCTGTAACCACTGGGCCAATTTAATCCAAACTTGGCCTGGGTCATCACCAGGGTATGTAGTTTAAAAGATGTGTTCGGTTAGTCCGAGGACCAAACAAAATGGCCGTTGTTACTAAAAATAGAACATAGGGGTAAATTGCAATTTTTTGCAATTAACTTCAAAACCGTTGCAGATATCAAAAATCTGACATGGGGTAGAATTGTTCAGAATGACGTGATCTATCTGCCCTGCAATTTTGAAGAAAATCAAAAAACCGTCTTAGAGTTATAACCCTTCTCCGTAAAATGTTCAAAATTTATGCATTTTTTATTTTTTATTTCAAAAACTGTAACAGATAGAGGTGAAGTGTGAATTTGAAAAAAATGTTCAGCATATCAAGATCTACATACTCTGAAATTTTGAAGAAAATCCAACTGCCTGTAATGTAGTTATTGACTTTTTTCACCAAAAAAAAAAATAAAATTTTTTCAATGCCATATGGTTATGGGTTATTTCCCTTTAAATTCTGCTTTCAAATCTTCTTTTGTTTACTTTTCTCTTTTAAGTTTTAGAGAAATTGCCTGCTATCACTTTATTAGAAATAATTATTTGTTACATAATCAAGAGCAAAAAAGTGTTTGTGTACAAATTTTTACATTTTTTGCAAAAATACTTTCATAAACTATACTTATTTCACAATTTAATAATAATTGTATATATATTTATGTTTGCCAGTTATTGAAGTTGCATCCATGCTTCAATGTCTGTATAACATTATAGCTGACCTGCATGGCTCATGATTTTCTTGCCTATAGTGGTCTGTCCATCATAACCTATTCATTCAAACATCATCTTCTCTGAAACCATTGGGCCAATTGGAACCAAACTTGGGCACAATGGTCCTTAGGAGGCCCATTAAAAAAAGTGTCTGGCAAGTCTGTATCATATCCAAGATGGCCGCCAGCAGGGAACGCGGTTTAACATTGGCATTCAAAGATTTTCTCTGAAACTACTGCGCCAATTAGAATCAAACTTGGTCACAATAGTCCTTCGTTGGTCCCCTTTGAAAATTTTGTCTGAAAAGTCTGCACGTCATCCAAGATGGCCGCCAGCGGGGAACTTTGTCCAAAATTGGACAATATTGCAAAAATCTTCTCCTCTGAAAATACTGGGCTAATTGGAACCAAACTTAGTCACAATGGTCCTAGGTGGCCCCTTTTAAAAATGTGTTCAGCAAGTCCACATCATATATCCTAGATGGCCGCAAGGAGGGAACATGTTTTTAACATTGGACCCTATGTGGAAAAATATTCAAAGATCTTCTCCTCTGAAAGTACATGGCCAATTGGAATCATACTTAGTTACAATGGTCCTTACTTGGTCCCCTTCATAAAATGTGTCTGGATGTCCGCATAGCATCCAAGATGGCAGTCAGCGGGGAACATTGTTTAACCTTGGACCCCATGGGAAATCATTTAAAGATCTCCTCTGAAAATACTATGCCAGTTAAACCAAAGTGAGGCACAATGATCCTTACATGGTCTTCTTCAAGAAAGGTGACAGTTGGTCTACGCCCCATCAAAAATAGCTGCCAGTTTGGAACATAGTTTAATTTTGGATCATACAACATCAGCAAACTTCAAAATGAGACCCTTAAACATTAATAAACATCAGCAAACTTCAAAATGAGACACTCAAACATTAATAAACAAATTTGAAAATGAGAACCTTAAACGTTATGATTATTTTGACTTATTGTGTCAGCCATGACCCAGGTGAGCGATACAGGCTCTTGAGAGCCTCTTGTTTTTATGAATTTAAGAATAAAGAATACTTGAAAAGTAAGACTTTTAATTCTTGATTTCAACGCAATCTTTAAGATGACTACAACAAAAGTTTTGGTAAGAGTTTTATAAGATACAATGGACAAAGTAAATGAATCTTAGCATGAATAAGGTATCAAAAGTACGATTTTTAGTTTGCAGGTTAAACTCAAATCTTTGAAAATGACCAAAAACAATTCATTTTTTGACAATTTTACTTCACCATGTCTTTCTGAAGGAGATTTTTTGTTTTGATATTGAAATTTCATGAATTTAAGGCTAAGTAAGGTATGAAAAGTCAGATTTGTAATCCGCATTTGAACCACAATATTTAGATATGACCAAAATATTTCAGTTTTTGTGTTTTTGTTTATAGTGCCAACAGCTCTTGTTTTATACTGCCATGTTTCACTGAGTGCCCTGTGGTTCTTTATATATTGTGATTATCTTTTTGGGCCTTCCTGTTGGGCAACGGATGATAGCAGTTGTAATTTAACTGCAAGTTTATATAAGAACAACTTCGAATTCATGAACAACAGGGAACATACATGGAAGTGGCGTTGTACGACATCCACTCAAGAGGCCACCCTTAACTTATTTTGAGGTTTGAGCATATCGTATTGTTGATGGCCTGATGGTGACTTCAATATGAAGAGAAACAATAGAAGGGTTGTTCATTTGCTTGATAAAATCTTTTATTTTTAGAGACTTTGTTGATGGCCTGATGGTGACCTCAAGATGAAGAGCAATAATAGAAGCGTTGTTCATTTGCTTGATCATATCATTTATTTTTAGAGACTTTGTGTCATGTGCATTTACTCCATATCCTTTCATTGTTAATTTGTACATTTTACTTCATATTCTACATGTTGCAAAAAACTAATTTCATGAACTTGAGGAAATTTGTTATCTGCAGTTTAAATTCAGTCCTTTAAAATTACAAAATACTTAGTTAATGATCATTTTACTTTATCTTATCAAGAATTTTTTTCTGTTGTGGAATAAAATGTCACGGATTTTAGTATAAATAACAAAATACCGAAGTTACTGTCAATTTATTTTCTGCATATGGTCATTTCGACAACTAATGTTTCATCAGTGCAGATCAAACCAAAACATAAGTGAGGTTTGAAAAGGAAGATTTTTAACCTGCAGTCTACATCAATAAATCAAAGTCGTGTACATTGTACTTCACCACATTCTTCCGAAGGATATTTACCTGTTGCAATGTACAAGATTTATTGAATTTTGCAGAAATAAGGTTTGAAAAGTAGTATTTCTAGTCTGTTGTTTCATAAATTGATTCTGAAGGTAAAGTTTGTTTAATCTAAAGTAAACTCGATCATTAAAAATAAAATTTACTCCTTTATATCCTTGTAACGAATTGTTTTTATGCTGTGATATTCAAACTTCATGAATTTTAGTAAAAGTAAGCATTCAAAGCTTGGGATTTTACTTCAAACTTTAAAATATTTACATCATCTCGGAAGCTGAATTATGCAATTGATTTACCATTTTTGGCGAAATGTGCATAATTTTTGTGTGAATGTAACAGTGTAATATCAATATTGAATTTAGTTTATACGCATCTGATACAGAATTCGAAATCGATACACGTTGAAAAAAAAATCGAAATCACCATTTTTTGAAAATATATATTTATTTCAAGTTCCTAAGATATACGTTTGTCCTGAAGAAAGCAATAACGGCATTTTATTTATATCTAGGAAATATTCAGCCAATAAAATATATTGACATGGCATCAAATGATTTTTTTAAATACGTTTCGCATGAAATTTTCAAATATATGTTTGAATGTTGATTATTTGCTCTTCTTGTCATCACTAGATTATCATATAGCGTACAATGACACCAGGCCTTTAATCGGAAAAAAAATTGACCTGAACAAAAAGTGAACGTCACGTTCCCGTCAGCAATCCGTTAACGCCCGTAAGCAAACCATTTCACTGTACTGTAGTTCAAGCGTGATAGAAGTATCACAAGCAAGTGAAAAAATTGATGTGTTTTATTTGCAAGATATAATTTTGATCGCAACTCACAGAATATAAGAAAATGTAGTAAACCGAAAGTTAACAGGAGGCCGATTCTAACTTTAACTTGCAAACAATTAAATGGTCATGTCATAATTTTTACCAAAACAAATTTCTAACACCCAAGAGGAAGAAAATAACTATATTAATGGATTCTTCAGAACTTAGCTCGCACGTATGCAGTTCAATAACATGAAACACATGAACTTTTTCTCCATACGATATAAATATCCATAATCAATGAAGGAATATGGAGTAAATGCAAATTATCAATTGATTGACTGAATATTGTTTAACGTCTACTGAGCAGTATTTCAGCTATATCAAGACGAGAACAAGTTTGTTAATAAATAATCACTTCTGGGTATAGAAAAGGTCATGGGACAGGAAATTCTGACTGCCACTGGAACAGTAGGGTGAAATCGAAAGGGGCGGGGAATTTAGCCTTGTAGCCGATCACCTACGGACCACTCAAAACAGAGCTTGCTACAAGGGTTCTTTAACGTGCAGGAAGCGTGGCATTTCTTCCAACACGTGGACCTGAGTTAACATCCCACCCGAAAGATGGGTTGTGTATTTATTCATCCCGCACAACCACGGACTGGGTCATATTTCCATCTCCCGGGATTCCCTCGAAGTCAGCCCCGTTTAGGAGGGGTCATACCCCGCAAGCCGGAGATACTAGGTCCTATTTCTATACTCCGGGGGTCCCTCAGGGGGAAATGCAAATGTGACAGAGTCCCTGCAAACACATGGCAAAACCAAGCAGCGAAAAAACGCTTTTATTGTTGTTCTTCATCTTGAAGTCGCCATGAGGCCTTCAACAATGAGCTTTGAGGATACAATACAGTAGGAGTTTCAGCCGGTCCTATTTCACGTGTGACATATGGGAATCTCCATACAACGTATATCTAACGTAGCGAGCTGCATGTATTATATGGGGTCATATGTAGGCTATCATCGGAAAGGGCCATCCTTGCTCTATTATTTGATACCAGTATTATTGCTCTCGGGTATTTGAGTCAAGAGGAATGACGTCATAAAGAAGGGCACCTTTCATCCGTTGTGAAACTTGAAATTCCGATTTTTAGCCAAACTTTTACCGGTAAAGGCAAATTGCAATGCATTTATGCGGAAATTGGCTTATGGATGCCCTATAATCTGATTATATTGCAAAAGAGGAGTATTTAGGCTATTTAAATCTGCATGCGCGAAAATGGTAAATGCAGTTGAACTTATAGTAATTGAATGTTGAATAAAAAGTACGAGAAAAAAAGGTGGACAAATTTGAGAATACGGTGCCACGGTCATCAAAGCCACCACAGATACTGTAACTCGAAATGAAAAAGTGCTAGTTTGAAAGACACCTTTCCATATAATACAAATATAAAAAAAAATATTGGACCTTTGTTCTATAGTTTTACTGTAAGAAGCTGAGCTTTCGAGTCAGGTTTCGACATTTTGTTACAAAATTGCATGGTTTTTCACACAAAATTCATTACTTTACAAAACAGAGGCTACTGGACAAAATATAATTGTTCCAGGGATTTTACTTTATCTCTAAATAAGTACATATATTGTTAACAAATTCACAAAACAACAGAGAGGTCTTACTTTTAAGTTCAGAGAAATGCTAATTTGAAGTCCGGTGCCGCAATTTTCCACTAAATATTTTGCAGACATTTTCACTACACGGAAATTTCCCGTTTCGGTTGAACACGTCCTGCCCCAATTTATATAAACCTACAGTCTTATTATTACATTGGTGAAAGAGTTAAGGTAAATGCAAAGTATTTTCTGCAGAAATTCTTTTTTTTATAAGTCCGAAAGGTCACGGAACATGTATTTGGTAAAAGAAATCTCCATAGACTTATAATGGGAAACGTCACAAATGACCTTGAGGGCCCCGGTTGCGTGGTATTGTTGCGCTCTTTGTCATTGGGCTCCCGACCATGTACAGTTAAAAGAGAGAATACGCTAATAATGTACAATGAATTTTCCGAGTTCAAGATTTAGGTCTTTAAAGTCGGCGACCGGCTTGTCACAAAATAACGTAAAATATGCATTATTTAGGATCTCGCCCGGCTAGACTAAAGAAGGTAGGGGCGATTTCTACTGTTTTGTAATAAGAGTACTCCAGTGACTAGATTCACACCAGAAAAATATTCTAGGTATTTAGTTAAAAATAACATGAGACCTAATAGGGGTTTCAGCCGGTCCGATTTTCACGTGTGACATATGGGAATCTCCATACAACGTATATCTAACGTAGCGAACGGCATGTATTTTATGGGGCCATATGTAGGCTATCATCGGAAAGGGCGTTTCTTGCTTTTTTTTATGTCCAGTATTATTGCTCTCTGGTATTTGAGTAAAGAGGAATGGCGTCATAAAGAAGGGCACCTTTCACCCGTTGTGAAACTTGAAATTCCGATTTTTAGCCAAACTTTTACCGAAAAAGGTAAATTGCAATGCATTTATTTGGAAATTGGCTTGTGGATGCCTATAATCTAATTATATTGCTAAAGAGGAGTATTTAGGCTATTTAAATCTGCATGCGCGAAAATGGTAACTGCAATTGAAGTGATAGTAACTGAATGTTGAAAGTACGAAGAAAAAAAAGGTGGACAAATTTGAGAATTCGGTGCCACGGGCATCAAAGCCACCACGGATACTGAAACTCGAAATAAAAAAGTGCTAGTTTGAAAGACACCTTTCTATATAATACAAATATAAAAAAAATATTGGACCTAGGTTCTATAGTTTTCCAGTAAGAAGCTAAGCCTTCAGGTCAGGTTTCGAAATTTTGCTACAAAATTGCATGGTTTTGCACACAAAATTCATCACTTTACAAAACAGAGGCTACTGGACAAAATATAATTCTCCCAGAGATTTTACTTTATCTCTAAATAAGTACATATATTGTTAACAAATTCACAAAACAACAGAGAGGTCTTACTTTTTAGTTCAGAGAAATGCTAATTTGAAGTCCGGTGCCGCATTTTTCCACTAAGAATTTTACAGACATATTCACTAACGAAAATTTCCCGTTTCGGTTCAACTCGTCCTGCCCCAATTTATATAAACCTACAGTCTTATTATTACATTGGTGAAAGAGTTAAGGTAAATGCAAAGTATTTTCGGCAGAAATTCTTTTTTCATAAGTCCGAAAGGTCACGGAACATGTATATATTAAAAGAAATCTTATTGGACTTATAATGGGAAACGTCACAAATGAACATGAGGGCCCCGGTCACGTGGTATTTTTGTGCTCTTTGTCTTTGGGCGCCCCGACAAAGTACAGTTCAAAGAGAAAATACGCAAATAATGTACAAGGAATTTCCAAAGTTCAAGATAGAGGTCTTTAAAATCGGCGACCGGCTTGTCACAAAATAAGGGTAAAGTGTGTATTTTTGTTGAGGGTCTCGCCCGGCTAGACTTAACAAGGTAGGGACGATTTCTAGGCTTTTTTGTAATAAGAGTACTCCAGTGACGACTATATTTACAACAGAAAAATAATTCTAGGTATTTATTTTAAAAATCACATGTCACCCCTATTAGGGTTTCAAGCGGTCCGATTTCACGTGTGACATATGGGAATCTCCATACAACGTATATCTAACATAGCGAGCTGCATGTATTACTAGTATATGGGGTCATATGTTGGCTCTCATCGGAAAGGGCCATCCTTGCTCTTTTATTTGATACCAGTATTATTGCTCTCGGGTATTTGAGTCAAGAAGTGGCGTCATAAAGAAGGTCACCTTTCACTCGTTGTGAAACTTTTACCGGCAAAGGAAAATTGCAATGCATTTATACGGAAATTGGCTTGTGGATGCCCTATAATCTGATTATATTGCTAAAGAGGAATATTAAGCTATTTAAATCTGCATGCACGAAAATGGTAAATGTAATTGAACTTATAGTAACTGAAAGTTGAATAATAAGTGCGAGAAAAAAAGGTGGACAAATTTGAGAATACGGTACCANTCATCCGTTGTGAAACTTGAAATTCCGATTTTTAGCCAAACTTTTACCGGTAAAGGCAAATTGCAATGCATTTATGCGGAAATTGGCTTATGGATGCCCTATAATCTGATTATATTGCAAAAGAGGAGTATTTAGGCTATTTAAATCTGCATGCGCGAAAATGGTAAATGCAATTGAACTTATAGTAACTGAAAGTTGAATAATAAGTGCGAGAAAAAAAGGTGGACAAATTTGAGAATACGGTACCACGGGCATCAAAGCCACCACAGATACTGAAACTCGAAATAAAAAAGTGCAAGTTTGAAAGACACCTTTGCATATAATACAAATATAAAAAAAAATATTGGACCTTGGTTCTATAGTTTCCCTGTAAGAAGCTGAGCTTTCAGGTCAGGTTTCGAAATTTCGCTACAAAATTGCATGGTTTTTCACACAAAATTCATCACTTTACAAAACAGAGGCTACTGGACAAAATATAATTGTCCCAGGGATTTTACTTTATCTCTAAATAAGTACATATATTGTTAACAAATTGACAAAAAATCAGAGAGGCCTTACTTTTAAGTTCAGAGAAATGCGAATTTAAAATCCGGTGCCGCATTTTTCCACTAAAAATTTTAGAGACATTTTAACTACACGGAAATTTCCCGTTTCGGTTGAACACGTCCTGCCCCAATTTATATAAACCTACAGTCTTATTATTACATTGGTGAAAGAGTTAAAGGTGCATGCAAAATATTTTCGGCAGAAATTCCTTTTTTTATGAGTCCGAAAGGTCACGGAACATGTATATGTTAAAAGAAATCTCCATAGACTTATAATGGGAAACGTCACAAATGAACATGAGGGCCCCTGTCACGTGGTATTTTTGTGCTCTTTTTCTTTGGGCGCCCCGACCATGTACAGTTAAAAAAGAAAATACGCTAATAGTGCACAACGAATTTCTCGAGTTCAAGATATAGGTCTTTAAAATCGGCGACCGGCTTGTCACAAAATAAGGGTAAAATGTGCATTTTTGAGGGTCTCGCCCGGCTAGACTAAAGAAGGTAGGGGCGATTTCTAGGCTGTTTTGTAATAAGAGTACTCCAATGACTAGATTCACACGAGAAAAAAATTCTAGGTTTTTATTTTAAAAATCACATGAGCTCAAATTTCATACTCTATTGATATACTTTTTTAACATGCAACTCTGGAAGATTTCTTGTTTTCGTGGTATAATACCTACATATGTGTCTTTTTACTTTCTGTGTATAATAATTCATGGAGATCAAGAGAATTATTTCAAGAATTTTTAAAATATTTTTGTTTATTTTTGTCCTTGTCATGTAATCAATATTCTCTTTGTATATGAATGGCCGTGATTTTGGATTTTGATTTCCGAATTTTCCCTTTTCTAATCTTTGCTTCGTGATTCGTTTGCCGATGTATTTTATACTGCCATCTACTCTTTTGAGAGGCATTCTAAACTTTCAATATGCATTCCTGCATGCATTCTTACGAGGGTATTATAGATGTAAGAATAATGTATATTTTGTATCGTGACTGTATTTTAGGTGAAACAATTATACACATTAGCCTACAGCATGATTACACTTCCTATTTCTTATGGCATGTCAAGCAAATATTATTTTACAACTACAACCTTATTTGTTTCCAAGAACTCGTTATTCTGCATATAAACTGCAAATGCAGAATGATATAAACAAGGATCTATTGTTTTTCTAAATGCAGTGAATGTATATTATCGGTAAAAGTTTACATTGCTTAAATTCTAATCAATTTCTGCTTAATTTCAATTTACAGTGCTGTGGATATGAACATGAAAATGTATTTATTCGGTTGAAATGTAATATATCAGCTAAATTCTTATCTGCAAAAATGTCTACGGAAATACCTATCAGTGTCCAAAAATTGGTAAATCCAAACGTAACATATTGAACAAATGCCAATCAATGCCTAACAGAAAAGGTATGGAACATTATTATATAAAAGCATAATTACATTATACATGTAGGTATAATTTTTATACCATTGAATATGTATTATGAAGAGCATAGAAAAAATCTATTATAAACAAATCTCATATATTTGTAAAGTTCCGAGGGTATTCACCAGCCAAGTAGTCAGTACTTCGGCGCTGACCCGAAAGCCGACTGTAATATCTAAATTTTTGTAAATTTTGTTGAAAACTAAGGAGTATCTCCCTCGTGCAAAGCCCTGTCCTTAGCTGATTTTGGCCTTAATTTAGATTCTTATTGGTTATTTGTTCTCATTTTTGATTTTATGGTCTTCCAAACATTTAGATTTTATCTGCACTGAAGAGACATAAGTTGTCGAAATGCGCATATGCAGAACCTAAATTCGCAGTAACTTGGGTCTGACTATTTCATCTTAAAGAAGAGAGGGTAGGTAGATCGCCTTTTAAATATGCCTCAAGTGTTCTTTCAGTGTTTGTACGATGGTTGTTCACATGTTCAGTCTGGTGTGTTAGTTTTTATCCGAAATGTGTGGTTTCCTTTTTAGCTTTGCTTCATCTCAATGTGTTTTTGATTGATAAATTTGAATTGTTTACTGCAATTGCATTACTACAAGTAGAAATTTTACACGATTTATCTTTAGGAAAACGCATCAATATCCTTAAGTATGATTGCGCATTAGATACTTTGAAAACATTTATATAATTTTTTCCCATCAAGCAAAAATTGATTAGTTAGAAAATTTAAATGATTTATTTAAATAGTTACATTTCATGACAAAATTATAGTCTTGTGTTCTGAAAAATAAAAATAAATGTCTACTTGAATATTGCATCATGTAGATTGTGGTATACTATTTGGTATACTCAAAAAGTTCAGTCTTTGAAATAGCCAGTTACAGTTGTCTGCAACGTGTTTAATTTTTCAAGTTTAGATGGCATGACAAACTGATTTCATGTTAAAATAAAGGTATTTTGTTTCTGAAACTTGTGTAAATTAGACACCATTGTATATAAATGAGGACATTACGAAATTCTATTATTTGACTTAATCGAAAATATTTGGAAAGTTATTTGTGCATGTTAGATGACGATAGCCTTCATTGAACTCGTGGGAATTTCTGTTTATCGACTGTTGACGACTATTTTATAATACTTTGTTTGAAATAAATCTAGATGCTGAATGGACTCGACATTAAAAAATCTTGTGCAATGTGCTTAAGTAGTGTATGAAAACTCTGGGTTAAACCATATTTTATATATGATTTTTTTTTCTCTCTATTGGTTAGAAGTCTTTTAGCCATCTACTCTGTTCTAAGAAGAAATACATTGGTATTATAATTGTGCATGATAAAGAGAAAGGTTTCCATGCTTTCTCTATTTTTAAAGACTTTGTCTCATGTGCAATCACTCCAATTTTTGCTGCGGTATCCAAATGTCATGAATTTTAGTATAAGGGACTTTCAAAGTCTGCGGTTTTACTTCAATTCTTTTTTTTTTTTCTTTTTTTTGGCATTTAGATCATATCAAAAACTGATTGATGATTTTTTGCAAAATATGCATAATTTTAGTGCTTTAGCAGGTAAAAGTTTTATATCAATATTAACTTAGGTTTATTTGTGTCTGATATGGAATACTGAAACGATACGCGTTGAAGAAAATGGACATCGACATCAATTTGAAAATACATATATACATATTAATTACAAGTTGCTAAGATATAAGTTTGTACTGAAGAAAGTAATAAAGACATTTTTTCACAGCTAGAAAATATTCAGTTATCAAAATATGTTGACATAATATTTTAGGTTTTAAATATCGTTTTGCATAAAATTTTGAATAATATAATTGAGTATTGATTACTTGCCCTTCTCTTTATTTGACGAATTGGATTCTTAAATGACGAGATACTGAACGTGAACGGTTAATGGACGTGAAACGATTCGTTCTTTCCCGTGACCAAGCCGTTCACGTCCCGTAAGGATACCGTTCCTCGTTAACCAATACGGGACTTCTGAGTCGTGTTCATCCCGGATGCCAGTTCTGATACTATACTAAAAAATCAATACTTCAATACATTGATAGGGAATCACCAATTAATGAACACTGTTGAGCTAAGGGGGTTTATATTGAATCTGATGTAGCGCTTCAGGTTAATTGTTTTTTTTTTTCGTCAACTAAAATTTAATGAAGAATTGTCAAGAAGGAACAATTATAAGTATACACTTCAATTTCATAAATATTTTGTTTTTAATGTGGTATCTATTCAGTTCAATGTGTGAAGAATCCTGTCACTCCGTCTCACTGGTATTTGATGTGATCGTTTCTGCCTTCCTATCTCTAAAGTCCCGTTTCAGTTAAGGCTATGTAGCACAATACTGTACTTTGACCGTAATATAAGCTTTCAGGAAAGTAGGAAAAAAATATGACGTTTTTCATTTGTAAGTAATGATGTCAAGTGAAAGGTACAAGAAAATAAAGTCGGTTCCGTATACGACCATCAAATGTTGCGTGAACATTGATTTTTTGCCCCATTAACCTTGTTTGAATTGGAACAATAATTGTATGCGAGACTTTTTACCGAATAAAAACATTGTAAAGTGAACCTTCACACAAAAATTAATCGCAATTTACATGGAATATGAGAAACTGAAAGTTAACAATTACAAGTTTTACTTTCAAAAGCCATAAAATAGTTATATCAGTTTTCCCAAAACAATTTTTTTACACCTTCCAGGAATAAAATAAAAGCAGATGAATGGGTACCGCATAACATCACGGTTTTAAAATAGTATACTGGTTATATACAGGGAACGCACGAACTTTTTCACCATAAGATAAGAGTATCCAGACTTTATTATGTAACTCACGGGATTCTTGTTTTTGGTGGTATTTTTTTTACCTGTATTAGTGTCGTTAACCTTAAGTTTATATCGAGAGAATTAATTCAGGAGGTTCATTATTACTACATTTTAAATATGGGAGGACTTTATTTATTTTGTACTTGTTTTTCTAGAAAATTGATGCAATCTGTTCTTTTTAAATACATTCTCAACATATTTGTATTACTCTATTTATTCTAGCGACGGTACATTTCTCCTTCTAGATTTACTTTAAAATTAAAACGCTAACATAATGGAATCTATACATATATATTAGTCCTGTCGAAGATTTTACAGCGTGACTATTTTATGTGAAGAAATTATTCACAGTCTACAGCATTACTTTACTTTCCTATGTCTTATGGCATGTCAAGCATGTATAATCTGACAAATAAAGCCTTATTTGTTTCCAAAAACTTGTTTATTCTGCAAATATACTGCAAATGCAGAATGATATTAACAAAGATCTAATATTTTTCTTAATGCACTGAATGTGTATTATCGGTAAAAGTTTACGTTGGTTTAATTCTAATCAATTTCTGGTAAACTTCAATTTACAATTCTGTGGAAATGAACATGAAAATGCATTTAAACGTTTGACAATTAGATTGTCGTTTCTGTCCAAATATAATATATCCTCTTAATTCTTATCTGCAGAAATCTTCTACAAAGATACCTATTAGTGTTCAAAAATTGGTAAATCAAAACGTAACATATTGAACAAATGCCAATCAATGCATGACAGAAAAGACACGGAACATTATCATACAAAAGCATGATTACATTATAGTTATATTATTTGTATCATGGAATATGTATTATGAAGAGTTAAAAAAAAGAAAAGTCTAATATATTTGTAAAGTTATGACTATTCATCTTAAAAGAATGTAAGGTCTAAAGATCACATTTCAAATATGCATGAAGTGTTCTTCAGTGCTAATAAGATGGTTGTTCACATGCTCATATTTAGTTTTTGTTTGTATCCTTTTATCCTAACGGTGTGGTTTCTGTTTTAGCTTTAGTTTTAGCTCAATGTGTTATATTTTGTTCAGCTAGAGTTGTTTGATGTATTATTACAAGTCGACATTGCACACAACTTATCTTTAGGAAAAACGCATCAATATCATGAGGTAAATGCATAATGATGCATGAAGTTTAAACTGGTTCTGAGCAGTTGGATAAATTTTCATGTTGAATAAAACCCCCTGGTATTTCCAACCAAATCTATTCAGAATACAATTATCTGTGATTTTTATTTATGATAAGAGGAAAAAATTACACCTCTTTATCCCGATTATTACTATAATTTACCCTCTCTCGATACTTGAAAAATATTAAAAGCTCGGCAAGCCTTTCAATTAATTTTTAGAAATTTAACTATCTCTAGTGTATACAGTATGGTAATAAACGGGATCTTGTGGTGGTATCTATGTTTATATTCCTTCCTTCTTTCAAGCAAACTTGTTTAATTTAGCAATTCATTTGATTTATTCAACTCCAATGCTTCCATCTCTTTAGGAAATTATAGCCTCGCGTTCTAGAAAAATAAAAATTAATGTCATTTTGAAATGACAGGTGCGAAAGCCGAGTTGCGAACATTTGTTATTTTCATAAGTACATCATCGGATAGGCAAATAGTTGCATATCAGCATTTACCGGTAAATTCTTTTATTTCAATCAGAGATTTAAAATGGAACTTTTGAGGAAGTTTGACTTTGTCCTAACTTGATTAAAAGTCAAAACATTCCAAGTTCCTTTCCAAAAAAAAAAAACTTTCGGCAGGGGTTCTCCCTTAAAATCTAGTTTTTTTAAAATGAATTTGACTTTTTGAATAAGTTTTTTAAAATGAATAAGTTTTTTAAAATGAATTTGACTTTTTGAATAAGTTCATTTTCAAAATATAAGTAAACAGTCATATGATCGATGCTTTCCATAAATCTACGTAGATAGTGCTATACTGTTTGGTGTACTCAATATACTTTTCATTACTAATCTGTACATTTACTGATGGGTTATCGTTCGTGCAATGTTTGAAATATGCAATTACAGTTTTCTGCAACATGTTTTATTTTTCAATATCAGATGGCATGACAAACTGGTATCATTTAAAAAAATAAAGGTATTTTGCTTTTAAAACGCGTGTCAGTTAGAAACTATTGTATATAAATGAGCATATTACGAAAATTCTATTAATCTACTTAATCGAATATAGTTGGAAAGTTAGATGTGCATGTTAAATGACGATAGCCTTCATTGAACCCTTGGGAATTTCTCTGTATCGACTTTTGATGATCGCGGCAATTCATATCAAACACGAATTTAGACAACATGACAACGACAAAACAAAGAAACATGAACAAGAACGCCGCGAGAACTAAAGTGCTAGCAGTGTGAACCCAAACAAAAAATGAATAAAGTTGCTAAATGGACTGGAAATAAAATCATCTTGTGCAATGTTTTACTAGTGTTTAAAATTCTTCGGTATACCATACTTCATAAATGTTTTTTTAATGAGCAAGAATAGAAAAAAGAAGGGAGACGGGGAATGTGTCAAAGAGACAACGACCCAAAGGGGAGCAACCACAACTCAAAGCCACCATAAGATTTTGAATGACCGGTGAGAAATCTCCAATCCCAACGGCAGGTCGGAGTCGGCCCCTGAATAAAGAGTAATCAAGTTAAGCGAAATAAACATCATCCTAGACTCCTATACATATTAAGTAAACTAACCAGAAAAAATCAGTAAACGCACCAAAGGTGCGAAAGCCGAGTTGCGAACATTTGTTATTTTCATAAGTACATCATCGGATAGGCAAAGAGTTGCATATCAGCATTTACCGGTAAATTCTTTCATTTCAATCAGAGATTTAAAATGGAACTTTTGACGAAGTTTGACTTTGTCCTAACTTGACTAAAAGTCAAAACATTCCAAGTTCCTTTCCAAAAAAAATATTTCGGCAGGGGTTCTCCCTTAAAATCTAGTTTTTTATTTTATTATTGCTGAAATTGAAAGTGTGCATCAGAATACCTTTTATCTAATAATTTCAGTTTTCTAGTTTGGTATACATAGCAACCAAAATCTCCACTATCCATTGAAACTTATTTCAGACCACCAATAAAAAAAAATTTGGGCAGGGGTTCCCCTTATAATCCAGGTTACATACATATTGCTGAAATCAAAACATTCCAAGCCCCATCCCTCCTTTTCAAAAAAAAAAAAAAATGGCCGAAGTTCCCCTTAAAATCTAGTTTATACATATTTCTGAAATTATGAAGCAGAATTTTTTTTGAAAGATTCAGTGTTCTGGTTTGGTTTCTATGGCAACTAAAAGCTCCACTATCCATTACAACCCATTTCAGACCACCATCCCAAAAAAATTTGGGCAGGGGTTCCCCTTATAATGCAGGTTATACATGTTGCTGAAATCAGTTTTAAAACATTCCAAGTCCCCCTTTCAAAATACAGATTTGGCAGGGGTTCCGCTTATAATCTAGTTTATACAAATATCTAAAATTGCAAAGAAAAATATGTAGCAGAATACTGTTTTTCTAAGATTCAATCTTCTGGTTCGGTCTCCATGGCAACTGAAAGCTCCATTATCCATTAAAACACATTTCAGACCACCATTCAAAAAAAAAATTGGGCAGGGGTTCCCCTTATAATCCAGGTAATATGTATTGCTGAAATCAAAGCATTCCGAGTCCCCCTTTCATAAAAAAATTGGCAGGGGTTCCCCTTATAATCTAATTTATATTGTGACGCAAAATATGTAGCAGAACACTTTTTTTTCAAAGATTCAGTGTTCTGGTTTGGTTTCCATTGCAACTGAAAGCTCCACTATTACAACCCATTTCAGAGCACCATCCAAAAACAAATTTGAGCAGGGGTTCCCCTTATACTTCAGGTAATATGTATTTCTGAAATCAATAATTTACAAAAAATCCGAATACACAAATGTATTTTTTTTCAGCCAAAATTTTATTTTTTACTAGACTTTTAGTAATATTGAACACTTCTTCAAATTAAATAATGACCTCCCTTAGTTTTATTACCTCCCTTTTTTTAATTCTGACTTTTCATTCTATCTAATTTGTAAGTTATTGACACCCAAAAAAGTGTGTTGGTGAACATAATTAGAACTATAAAATGAATTTACATGTTCAAGCAGTATTAAAACTACTTTTGTATGAACAATACAAATTTTTTAACTATTTTTGTTATCAAATAATACCGAACATGTGATTTTAGGCTTTATTGAAATGTTTAACTTTTGTTACATTTTTAGAAGTTGTGACCTTGACCTTTGTTGCACAGACCTCAAAATCGATAGAATTCCTCCTCTTATCATAACTCATGTCTATGCCAAGTTTCATTTGGATGTGTAATGTGGTTTTGGAGATATTGTGTGGAAACGAATAAGTCAAATTTTTGTTCTATTTTTAGAATTTGTGACCTTGACCTTTGTCGCACAAAACTCAAAATCAACAGGGATCTTCCTCTAATCATAACCCTTGTCTGTGCAAAGTTTCATATAGATATGACATGTGGTTCTCAAGATATCGTGCGGAAACCAAAAGTTGACGCCCGGACGCCCAGACACCATTCATCAAATTATAAGCCGAGTTCGACTTCGTCACAACTCGGCTAAAAAGACAAGACACACAAAGGCTTAATAAATTTCCTGACTTAGGACAGGCGCAAACCTGCTGCGGAGGAGTTAAACTAGTTTTAATGGGCCCAAACCTCCCCCCTATAGCCAATGTGACAATAGTAACAACAGTAAAATTCAGTTGGCAACAGGATTGAGTCAATTGTGAAAAATGAAACTGAAAGAACTAAATATACTGACATAAACATGAAATCACAAGAGACTACTAGCAGTTAACTGACATGCCAGCTCCAGAACCATTGCCAACTGACAAAGTAAGTTATGTACCCTCAGTATACAGTTTCCACCAAGATCCCGTCAAGAGAGGAGTTTACCATAATGATTCCATGCATATACCGGAATACATAACCCGTGTCCACGCAATACAGATTTTAGAAATTTAGAATGTGTTTAGT
>MJUU01028540.1:127254-156657 GCA_002080025.1 Modiolus philippinarum
TAGTTCATGAAATGAAACATTAAAGGAACCATCAAATATGCGTGAAGATCTATATAATAAAAACTATAACTAATCCTTGATTCTGATTATCGAAAATATTTAACTCATGATAAAAAAACACTGTAATTCACTCATGCGCTCCGCGCATTCGTGAATTACTGCGCTATTCGATCATTCGTTGAATATTTTGCGATAATAGTTATAGTATAAATAATAGAAAATACCTATGCTAAAATTACAATCAAAGGCCACAATCCACAAGGAAACTGCATAAGAAAAACACAAGTGAAAGACAAAACTACAAACGTAAACAGCGATAGAACTCTTGGTAGCCATACTTGGTACCGACACTACCAAAACCCAGTGGTTGGGTGTTCCAGATTTTATCCATTTTGATGAACATTTTCACGACGAGTGAAAACACGGTTCTATGACTAGTCCCAGACTGATTGTGTGAGTTTGCGACTAGTTTTTAAAGAAATTTGTATATAAAAGGGAATCTTTATTATTTTACTGCCAGATATATCTTTGGTATCTTTTCATGTTAGTTTCCAGTTGATTAGATTTCCGTTGCAGGGCACCACTTTTTCACCTCACTATGCGCTGTTGTACTAGGCACGTAAGGTAGGGCGTAGACTTTTATTGGTACCACCATTTTGAAGACGTCACCATATACTCCTCTTGCATAATATATATTTAGGTAAAGTTCAGCTGTACATTTTTACCTCTTAGTGCTTCTTAATTGCCGTAATTGGAAAGAACGGTCAGAAAGTCTTTTCTAATAAGACTTTATAAAAATCATTATACTTTCCAAACCGTTTCTTTTATACATCCAAACCGTAAACTGAATATATTTGTTTACAATCCAAACCGGTGCTTAAGACGGATTGTGCGTTGTAAATAAATACGCTATATACATCACTTTTCATGATTTGTCAACAACGATTTGCTATAAAATGATTAAAATTAACATTTTCTAACGGAAATTGACTCATTCAGTTGAAACTAAAGAAGATAGACACGAGAAATTTGCATTTTTAAATGCATGTACACAGATCATGCATGTTTCACCCCGTTTTTCACAGTAAATATCAATTGCACTGAGAGAAAATTTCTGTGTATGACAAACTAATATAAATATATGTTAACGACTTTTAAGTGAGATAAAATATAATTCACAAAATTGTTTATAATTGTAAAAACATGGCACAGACTTAACTGATTCGACTCCGGTACGTCCATCTTGGAGAAATCCAAACTCCCGGCTACCAGCGCGGTTACCATACAGTGAATACGGAAAGGACTTGAATTTATACGGAATTAATTGTTCTCTTGAGATTTTCAGCAAACCTGCTTAATCTGCAATCATTTTTGATATACATCAACTACAATACTTAAAATGAAACTCTTTAACAAAATAAATTTATGTACACTGTAAATTTTAATATTCCTAGGTTTACCATTACTAATTATTTAAATTTACTGTCAATAAAATACTGAAATTATTAAAATTATTGTAAATCAAAATATGATATACTTAAAATAATGCATATATCATAGCAATAGACTGTAGTAATTTTGGAAGAACGAAAAATTAATAATTCAATCATCATAATATTGTTTTGAAAGAATTTGAAAATAACAATAAAAAAAACGAAAGTTATCAAATGGAAGAGGAGACGTATATCATTCATAATTTCTTTTAGGTAGCTATTGTAAGATTGGTTGTAATCGGGATCATGCATAGAATATCAAATTCAAAACAATATTTGTATAAAAAATAAACAAATTAAAGAAAATTATTAATGTTTTTCTCCTACTCAGTTGCTAATTTTATTAGCTGAAAAAAAGAAGAGTACATTGAAATCGTTTAAACAATATGATTGTGAATATTAAATTTTCTTTCATGATGCTGCCATTGGGTAGCTTGAAGAAAAAATGAGGATGCAAAAGTTGTAAATGCTTGGAATTTTCAATGTCGGTCCGGAGAAAAATTTTGTTTTAATCTGCATTTTCTGCAATGGCTACATACGGAGGAAAATTTTCTCCCATTTGTATTTGGGGCATACAGCAATTATCTGAAAGAGGGCAATATGTGAAATGAGTACTTTATCCTATATTAAAAAATCGAGAACAACTCTGAGAACAAGCACTAAAATTGAAAGGCGCGTGGATGTCACACGCTACACATAAGGCAGAGGGACACAAACAATGTACACTTCACGCGTGTTTGTAAAAAAAAAAAAAAATAGAAACTAGTTAAAAAATATCGCACCGGTTGAAACCAAATAATATTTTGCATGATTAAAGTATTTCCTTAGATTAAAAAAGATAAAGTAGAAAATTCTACCGTTTGGATATTTTAATCGGTCAACTTCAAACAGACATCAGTTTCATTAGTGATAAAATCGGTCTTCGGAAAACAGAAAAGTTCACAATTTTGCACTGACCAAATCACTCCTTCGAGATGATCAAATCCTATATCATAATACTATTAAATTTTCCAATGGCTGTTATAACAAATGATGGAAGCATGCTAAGTAATACACTAAATCAATAATAGGAAGTAGATTCGAAAATCAAGGGGACTTAATATTTTATATCGCGATTTGTTAAATTACAGAATTGAATAATCCATTCTGGCATTTTTCAAACTGGGGCCGCAGTTCTAAGTACTTAAGGCCTGGAAGATTCGCTAAGTGAATAAATGAATTTTCATTCTGATTTAAGGTGTTATAAATTAAGCTTGAAATCGTGACCTACAGCACTGATAATTTCTATAAAAATTTTTCGACCAGGAGATATTTGAGGCTTTAGTTGGGGGTATTTCTCGGCATGGCTAATAGTCAGCAACAGAGAGCAACCCTTTTCGCATATTCTGACTTACATATATTTATTCATTTTATAGATTAATAAAGTTATACCCTTCACTCGACTATATTAAAGATGTATTCTTAAAAAGTGAAAGATTGGTTTAAAGGTTTATATGGATTGTGGTACTACCCGTTTCAGAATAAAGTGGTGGACGGGGAATTTCTATATACTTGCATGTATATCATTTTGGTGCATTTTTAATTGGACTCCCTTAAAATAAACATGGCATCTAATTATCATTTTGGATCAAAATGTTACCGAATTTATTTTTATAAGGAACTATTTATTGTTTATTTTAATAGTTAGTACTTTTCCGAAGCACATTTTTCATCAGATTGATGAAGTTTTTTCTTTGCATTCTCATTGATGTAGACTTTCAGCGTTATGTCTGTGAAAATGCAACAGCTGTTCATTTCCATTTTGAGTATTTGTGCGGCAAATTTTCATTGCCATCTCTAACAGGATTACCAGTCATATACACAGTTGATGACGAGTGTAAATGTGCTCAATAATCAAAATACTGAATGTGAGCTTTTGCCATCACCTGGCGTCTGTCGTCCGTCCGTTAACTTTTTTCAAAGATCTTCTCCTCTGAAACTGATGGGCCAATGCTGACCAAACTTGGACTGAATCATCAACAGTGCATGCACTTTCAAGTTTTTGATTTTTATGTCTGTAGAACATACAACATGACCGCTGTTACAAAAAATAGAACATAGGGATAAATTGCTGTTTTGCAAATAATTCAACAAACCGATACATATATCAAAAATCTAACAAAGTAAAAATGATCAGCATGATGGGATCTTCCCATCCTGAAATTTTGGGGAATATCCGGTAACCCGTAATGGAGTTATTGCCCCTTTTCTGCCAAATTTCGGTTTTTCTGTTACTTTTGGTCTTATATATTGAAAATGATAGAAGATAGGGGTCAAGTTTTAATTACAAAAATGGTAAGTATAATAAGATCTACAAAATGTTACGACCCATATAGGAGTAATAGCCGCTTTTTCTGTGAATTTTTATGATTTTTATACGTTTTTACTTTTATTTTAAAAACTATTTGAGATAGAGATTAAGTGTTAATTGCAAAAGTGTCAAGCTTATCAAGAGCTACAATTTCTACATATTTCCAGCAGGTCGCATCTCATTCAAGATGGCCACCAGAGGGGAACATAGTTTAACATAGGAACCGTATGGGAAAGGCATTCAAAAATCTTTTCCTCTGAAACTACCGAGCCAGTTGGAACCAAACTTGGCATTAGTTCATTGGTGATCCCCTTCAAAGTTTGTGATTTTATGTTGGTACCTCATTCAAGATGGCCGCCAGCGCGGAACATAGTTTAACATAAGGACCTATGTGAAATGCATTCAAAGGTCTTCTCTGAAACAACTGAGCCAATGGCAATCAATCTAGACCACAAGTCCTTGGATGGTTTCCTTCAATGCATGTGACTTTTATGTACCTCATCCAAGATGGCAACAATGTTTGATTATCATCGCAGAAATTGTAACATCTGATGAACTGATGTATAAGTATGGATTATGATGGATGGTCTCTTGGTGACAATGCATAAAACCAGTCACCGGGTGAGTGATACAGGCTCATGTGAGCCTCTAGTCACTTATATACACATAATTGTGTGCAATAGTCCAACTGAAACTGAAAATTATTAGATGAACAATAAATATGATTTAGAATCATGATCTAATGAAATTATTTCACTTGGATGATAAGTTGAGTTATGGGAGATGTCGCTTAGTTTCTAGACGAACTGCCCGGAATTCTGTTTCTGTTGGATTCAGCAGTTAAATGTAACATGACCTTACGGAAAGTGCGCCAGGAAGGTCAACAGAAACAGTTGAATGATGGGAGATATCGCTTAATGCCCGGACTTCAGTTTCTTTCCTTTTCAATAAGTATTGCTTTATACGAAAGTGCAATTGAAGGTCTTAAAGCCGTTACATAACGAGAATTTTGATATTTTTTATATATTTCAGTAAAGCTGTTCTTAGGTTCAGCCATTGCTTTTTTTCTAAAAAAAGCAACTTGTTTTATTTTGCTTGGTCATAAATCAGTAGGGGTCCGGAAGTTCCAAAACACGAAAAAGAAGACCTCCCGAATCGTAATGTAAAATTAAGTGCTGTTCGTAATCCATCTAAAAAAGACAGTATGAATGTGATTTAATGGATACATTTAAAACCGATACTGCGGAATCGGAGGAAGTACTTGAAATATCTCTTAAAATTTATGTTATTATTATATTACTTTAATATCAATATCACAAATTTAAAACAATAACGTAATGTGTCTAAATGCTCCTATATGAAGTCAAAGAAGGGTCTAGGGCTCTTGTGCTTCATGAAAACTTTGTGTGAAGGACGGCTTCCGAAATCTTGGAAATGAACGGGTTTTGCTATCTTTTGTCATGGTCTTTATATGGTCGAGTTACCCTTGTCATGAAAATTTAACGTTCCAACTAATAAGAAAATAGGCTTCACATTCATAGATATAATAACAAATCCAGAATCAGCTAACGTCACGTCCTTTACATTTTAAGTGCAGATCGTTCCCGTCTTAAAAATTGCTGCAAATTTGTCACGTGACCTTCTCAATACTACTTGAGTCCAAAATTGAGAGGAGTAATGAATACTTGATTGCAACTCTTCAATAAAACAGCTGAGAAGTAATAAAGGACGGATTCTCATGATCTAACAAACAGTGCCCATATCTTGCGACACTTAATTCGTCGTTTCAGCTAATTTCAGAGAAACTTCGATCGGTATTTTGTTATTCCGAAACCGTAGCATTTTAGGAAGACCCTATACCAAAATTTTATTGCTGGTCAAGAACGAAAATAACTTAACGTCATTGGCTTAAAATCTATTTTTGCAATATAAAACTTTACCCATAATCCTTCATTTTCGAAAACGGCAATTTCATTCTTTTAGATTTTCAATCTTTCAACGTTTAATGGAGATTTCTTTTACAAAATGTAATATATTTCTGATTGTTTGGCTCCTCATTCATGATTTTTCATTTCTGTTCTATAGAGATTTCAGTCACTTAAAGAAGATTATTGCAGATTGTATGACAATATTGCACCTTGATTGCAACTGCAAATATCATAATACATGTCATAACTATATTGAATAATGTTTTAATGACGATATCTTCACCAAATGTATAAATAATATTTCATTTAACTAACAACCACAGTCTAAAATCTAAATGTGATACGAATGAAACGGGGAATACATTCGTAAAAAAAACACAAAATGTAAGAGAACAATGATTATAAAGCAAACTAGATGTTGTCGGAAACGACAGCTATCCCCGCACTCCCTGTTTGACACAGAAAACAGTTGTTATACACCCTTGGCATAATTTTTTCATTATCTTTGAAATCTACCTATTGATAGTCATTATTGTTACTAAAAGAATTCTAGGATATATGGTTGCTAAGTAGAATTCCAAAAAATAAGTGGTCTTTGAGACTTTCAGGAANTTCACCAAATGTATAAATAATATTTCATTTAACTAACAATCACAGTCTAAAATCTAAATGTGATACGAATGAAACGGGGAATACATTCGTAAAAAAACACAAAATGTAAGAGAACAATGATTATAAAGCAAAATATGTATTGCGAAAATCTCTAAAGGTCAAAGTAGAATTGTAAAATAATATGAAGATGGGGGCTGTTAAACTCCAGTAATATTAAAATCTAAATTACAAGAAAGTAGGAAAAGTAAAAAATGTGACCAACATAAGTTGTCGAAAATACCATATGCAGGAGCTATATTTACAGTAACTTGGTTATTTCATTTATCCTCCTCGTCAGTGTGGCCATTTACGTCTCACCTATAGAAAGGCTCTAAACTCGTTAATTATGATTTTTTTTTTTACATCTTGTTAAATATTTTTTTATATGTCGAATAAGTCCGACAAGAATTGCCAAATACTTTGGAATTTATTTTAAGCATGGAGGCTTTTAAAAATTTGCAGATTAATAATTAGGGTTAGAATTATGTCTGTTTGCAGAAAATTCATATTCTGAGATAAAGCTAGATATTTCCAAACAATATCTTGAATCCTTGTTGTAACCCCATCGTTCTCCATCAGAAGATCATGACATTTTCAGAGCCATTTCATCAAAAATAAGACGGGGTTTTCTTCTGTAATGTTTCCGAAAGGTTAGTTTGTAGAAACACCTTTTGTAAGTAAGAAAGGTACGTGTATTTTATTTTCAGTATTGCAAAACTTACACATTTATCATAAATATGAATAAATATTTTAATTGAAAATATACATATTCTGTCGAAACTGGACTCACCACATAGACAAATCCGGATCAACATGGTGATATATGGAATGTAGGACATTTTGTTTTTGATACGGACTTTATCACGGCCAGTATCAAATGAGCCCGTTAGGTCGAGCTTGATACGTTACGCCGTGATAAAGTCCCTATCAAAAACAAAATGTCCTATATTTCTTTTATCGGTAATTCATAAATTGATAAACAGGACTCTATAGTAAATTCAAATTAACTGAAATTGCTGTTTTAGCACGGTAAATAATTCTTTATTACAATAATTTATATGCCTTCTTCTAGTTCAACGTATGATGCGTATGAACATGACGGCATAGCTACACGCACGTGATGTCTTCACAGTGACCCGTTATTTTTTATACCAAGACACTGAAAATACCAGACAATGCAGATCAAAGGAAAATCATAAAAATTACAGATAAAACGGATTAACCAGTTGCTTTTCGGTTTAGCAATTGTATATTTACATCGAAATATTAGAATTAAATATTTCAGTGAAGTTACCATCTGTTCGTATATTGGTGAACAAACAATGATTTCATATAAGCGAGAAAACAATTTTTTACTGGTTCCGATTATCCACTGAGAATTAAACATTTATAAATTATGCAAGATTACTATATTGCTCATTTTGTTTCAAATTAAAGTAACATTTCAGTTTGATTTATTGACAATAATAACAATATTTAAATGTAATTTAGACCCACGTCATATGGTAATTAATAGAGATTAGTATTTCTCTTGAGAGTAGTATCGAAAATTTCATATTTGTGTTATTCTCTTTCGAAAATAGGTTTATGCCGAATGAGTTTGGGCATTTATGGTACATTACTAAATACCCTTAAATAAAATAACAAGATACCTAAATAATTGATATATTAACAAAAGGACTGTTAAAACAGAAAATTATTCCTTATCCGTGTGGTAACCAATTGATACATAATAAAAACAATATTATTTAAACACCAACTGCACGACATGAAACCTGTTTGTTCAGAAACTTTGCAATTACACACCAACGCTCCCTTCTCAAGTTTGCATTTACTTGAAGAGATATTTCCAGTGATAACTATTTATTATTGTTTGTATTACTTCCCACAACGAAGCGTGGGACATGAAGTGTTGAAATTTTATTCCATCCTGATGTGGGTAGGATATGGTGTCAATATAGGAAGGACTGGCATTTTATCCGTTCTTGTTTACCGGAGTACGATTTTAAGGATGTTCGAACTTCTATCAGATTTTCAGGTTCCCGTGGTTTTCCTATTGTTTTAATTTGATCAGCACTGAAAAGACATAAGTTGTCGAGATGCACATATGAAGAAACACAATTCACAGTATTCGGTATTTTGTTATTTATCTATTTATAATCATTATAACATTTTGACCACAAACCCCCAACTGTTTCCTATAAATTTCATTTTAAACATCTTTAAACATTATGGCGAAATATTATTCACCTTTTTTATAATTCACTTTTTTTCATGAATTATCATTGCTTTTAAATATGAAACTTCAAAGGAGTACAGTTTTTTTAAGAACAAAAATCTCAGACCTATCATATCTTTGCTTAAAAACTTCTTTTTCAATTTTTTTTTCAGCAATCCTTTTCATTCCAAATCCTTAATCCGTCCTGATGGCGTCGAGTTACGTTGCTATTTATTGCCGTTGAAATTTTAATAAACGTCATCCTTAATTTTCATGGAGGATTAAATCCGTTAAACTGATGACTCATTTTGAAACACCTCTACACAATTTTAGCTCCTCTTGCTTTGCCAGTGTCAGCTGACGACGTCTGTTGTTCATCGTTAACTTTTCATTTAAAGATCTTCTCTTATGAAACTAATAGGTCAAATGGAACAAAACTTTGTCACAATAGTCCTTTGGTGGCGATTTTAAAAAATGCATTCGGTAGGTCCATACTCTATAAAAGATCGTCGCTAGCGGGAGGTTTTACCTTGATAAATCAATGACAAATTGGCTCAATTATAAGATTTTTTCAATAAATGTTAAGAATTATAAATTTCCTTTAAATTATACATGAAGTAATATTTACTCTTTTAATAATGTAATTTTTAACTAATTTCATAAAGTACCTACTTTTTCAGTGACTATATAAATTGTTTCACCAACAGATCAAGTTAAATTACTGATTGATATACGATAGAATTGTTGGATAATTCAAAAGCAACTGATCAGGTCTCAAATTTTTTTTTTACAATATATGTTGTTCAAGAGTTATATTTTTTTGTCAGTTTTATCACACCTATAGATAAATAAAATTGATAGATTGGTTATACAAAGGAACTTGTAGACCGTGCAGGTCATAGTCAGTGCACAATAAAAGTGTGTTTAAATGTTGACGACTTACCAAAAAATACACGTTGATGTCTTTGACCAAATTGCATCAAGTACAGTTCTACTCAAGACATGTCGTTAAAGAAATATTGTTGAAAACTTATTTGATTTTGGACCTACGAAGCGATTGAACTGTTGTTTTGACTTTCTCTGTTAGGTTTCGATGAAAAAACAACGGCAGTAGAATACCGAAGGAACAAAGCACAATATTATATAAATGAAAGTCCAGAGACAGGGCAAAAGCAAGAACACCAGAAGAAGGCAGACAAAAGACACTATATACCCAGAAAACACACGAACACTACACGAAAGTATTTGCCAATAAACAATTAAGGGATATGGAGTAGATGTACATGGGACAGAATCCCAATAAATACATGGCAAGATTAAGCAAATGAATCAACGCTTTCACTGTTGTTCTTGTTCTTCATCTTGAGATCACCATGAGGCCTTCATCAGAGAGAAAACAGTCATACCGCATGGAAAGTTCAAGATGGCCCCTAGCACCGGTTTGAGCGGAATTCACTTGCTAAATGTTGAACAACGTTACCCCATATTTGCGGGGTCGTCAACAAGCATAACATATCGGGCAAATTACTCTTAAAAACACCGCCATACGTTTCCCTACAAAGGGACCAATAGACAATACAACATATAAATAATCACAGAACAATCATCGAGTCGATTGCAAGAAAACCTGTCAAGTACAAGAGGGAGACGTGGGCAATATATATTAACAAAATCTAATTCGTATAATATACGTTCACGAACAACAATTCTCTAGTACCCGGATTAAACCCTAAATCAAAATACAAATATAAGCTTTCATTGTTATGTCAAACGTCTACTGTTAAAAACAATATGCATTTCGCATATTAAAGAAAATCTCTTCACTGGTATGATCGATCTTTTTGTAAAGTAAGTAAGAACCGAACCGTCAATCCAAAACGAAGAATTCAAGGACAATAGCAACATTGGAAAAACAAAGAAACAGAGACACAACATTAGTACGGCACAGAAAAGAAAAATGAAGACACATACACACAAAGAAGAACAACACGGGCTCAAAAAAAAACCATGGGTGAGATCAGGTGCACTTGCGAATAGGGGTGATAATAAAATTACCGAACAGAAGTGTGAAGAGCTGAAATCCATAGTTCTAATAACTAAATACCGAACTTACTGTGAATTTATTTTCTGCATATGCGCATTTCAACAACTGTTGTCTCTTAGTGCAGATAAAATCTAAACGTTTGGAAGACCATAAAATCAAACAGTTAAAAAAACTGATAGAGAACAAATACCCAAAATGATCTAAATGTAAAGCCAAAATTAGCTAATGACAGAGCTTTGCATGATGGAGATACTCCTTAGTTTTCAACAAAATTTACAAAAAATTAGATATTGCAAGGTTCGAAATAAAATCGGCTTTCGGGTCAGCAACGAAGTACTGACTACTGGGCTGGTGAATACCCTCGGGACTAACAGTGGTAACAAATAAAAGACTAAAAGTCTAAAAGACAAAGTAAGTGCAAACAACTGGAAAAATTGTCACCGCAATGGTTCGAACTTTGAATATGCATGAAAGAGGAAATTGAGGGTTAAATCGGTCAATGACGCGCCAAACCTCCCCTTCTATTGCAGCAGTGCCCGGTAGCAAATTAACAGCTATTGCTATTGAAAGGTCGTAGAAGTGAAAAGAAATGTTATTCCCAGTACCAAGTAATGAATAAATCTTGAAAGGTCGTAGAAGTAAGAAGAAATGTTAATCCCAGTACCAAGTAATGAATAAATCTTAAATCTATGATGTTGCAGCAATATATATTTCTTACACAATTAGATAATTTTCGTATCTAAACTTATCACTTAGTGATAACTTTTATGCAATAATTTAATTGCCCTTTCAAATGATTATATAACTTTTCAGCCATATTTTCATCGGCTTGGGGTCACACATCGAGTCAAAAACGCGTCATGGAATTTTTTTTGTTATTTTCAAATGTGCACTCATTTTATAATGTCGTCTGCATTATTTTCTGATTTTATTGGAAAGAAAAAGAAATAAAATTTGGGCTTAGTGTGTCCACACATATTCTTTCTTTCAAAAGAGTTAAATATATTTTGGCCACTTGAAAACTATTATTTTATTACCAAAATAAGTTACCTATTGGAATCAGTGACCACAAATACAAAGAAATTTACACTGCATTTAACTACAAATAATTCGTGACCATTTTCACTTATCTGACAAGCTGAAATTAATTTTATTATAGATTTTTAAAACTGTAATTACAATTCAACTGACCCTTCTGAAAGGATACCCATTTTTGTCAAGAGCGCCGAACCATGCCCTTGTCATTGGTTTTGATTGTTGTGTACATGCGCTTATAATGCATCATGCATCATGGTTCCTTCATCTACAACACTTATCGTTGTTTATATGTGGTGAAATTGATTGTTAAACACTATATGCATTATAAAGTTAAGTTTTCAGTACATAATCAATATTCAATGTACTCACAAAAATACAAACACAAGAAAACTAAATTTCCGCAACGTAATTTGTTCTCAACAGCCTTTACACATATCTCGATATATAGATTTCCAAATATTTAGATTTGATCTGCACTGAAGAGACATAAGTTGTCGAAATGCGCAGATTTCAAATTTACAGCATCTTAGGTATTTTGTTATTACATAATCGGGAGAACACAGCAGAAGAGTTTACAAATGAAATTTCTCATAAGAGATATAGGTTTCACAACTCATGAGGCTTGTATATCGCTTGTTATCAACTCTCGCTGTTTAATTACAAACAATAAAAAGTCGCTAAAGCTCGTTTATTATTATTATTATGTAATTAAGTAGCGGGAGTTGATAACAAGCGATATACAAGTTTCACTCATAATGAAACCTTTAAATCACTCTCCAAATCAAAACATATTTCTCCACAAGGGACTAATATCTATTGAAGAACGTTTTAATGATCGTATATGACGGAATGTTTCACAAGAAAGTCTTGCAAAACGCAAATTTCATTATCCACATAGACAGAAATGACAGTAATTGAAGAGTACTGATCATTGTTAACAACTACTCAAATACTTATAATTTGAGATGATTGTTTAACAGAGTACATGCACCTCTAATAAAAGCATTTAATACCTGTAAAACTTTCGATCTATCTTCCTTTTATTTGTCTATATTGTACATTTTAGAGACTTAAAAATTAGACAACATACGGAACCCAGGATATTAGACGGTTTACGAAAAACAGATGAGGTATTAACGATTAATAACAAGACCAAATGTTCTCATCATTATATACAGTTTTATAAAGAGTGAAACCGGGAACAAAAGAAAATAAAAACAGCTAAAGAAGAATTTGCAAGATTCATTAAAGACGGTGTTATATTCTTGGTAAAGCCAATAACAAATCTGATAAACCTGTCTTTATCAATATGAATAGTGTCAAGCAAACTCAAAATGGCATGAGTTAAACACTTATTTAATCTAAGATTCATGAATCACAAATAAACACAAGAGTAAATGGATTAATACGGTCACAGTTTAATTAGTATTGCGTGAACACGATATGACAAGATGAAACAGATCGCCAGATATTACCGGAAAGGTTTGGGCAAGCCTGTGCTTCGCTGGTACCAACGAAAGCTACAATCCTCCATGATACCCTAATAGAGAGATTATCAGGACCACGAGCTCCGTATGATCGCCCGCATTCACACCACGAACTCTCTGGTAATTTCAAAGAGTCAAATAATTTCCGAAATGGTACCAAATTAGGAACTGGCCTCTCTGGTAACAAAGATGACCAACCATACCATATATATAATAATTATTTATAACCATTTATAAACATGATTCCCTGTGGTACCACAGGAGAATACCCAGAATATGAGCTCCCATACAATGTGGATCTTCAATAGTCCCATGTTCATCTTGCCATATCCCGCCACATGATCTGGTATCAAACCAAAGATTACGCCTTCTGAGGTGATACCCGATAACCCACGCAATCCCACAACCGAGAAACCCTACGTCCCCCTCCTTAATTAACAGTAACTACCGGTGCGACTGTGAGTGGTCCACCAACAGTGAGAAACTTGTCCAAGGCTAGGGGGAAGGTTTGGGCCCAATAAAACTAGTTTAACCCCGCCACAGCAGGTTTGCGCCTGTCCTAAGTCAGGAAATTTATTGAGTCTTTGTGTGTTTTGTCTGTTTTCTAGTTAGTTCACTTTATGTCTATGGGAGTCTAGGATGATGTTTATTTCGCTGAACTTGATTACTCTTTATTTAGAGGCCGACTCCGACCTGCCGTTGGGTGTGGGGTTTCCTCACCGTTCATTGAAGATCTTATGGTGGCTTTGAGTTGTTATTACTCCCCTTTGGGTCGTTGTCTCTTTGACACATTCCTCGTTTCCCTTCTTTTTCCTACCTTATATGTTATTTAAATAAATATCAATTCCAATAGTCCCATCGTGTCTAAAGAGAGTAGCCTCTTTTGTTCTTATATTCGGATGCCTAATTACAGAACCACCAATACTCATTACAAAGTTTCTCACTTGTAGATTAATTCTCTTCCGGGATTTTTCTAATGCCTTACCGCTAATGGCGTTATGCCAATATCGTCTTAACAAAATCTCTGACCATAAAATTTTAACACCTGGTATCAAGATCTGAAGGCGTAACAGATCACATTCAATATCAGCTGATAATTGCTAAGATCTAATCAAACCAATATCATTTGAGGCCAACTGAACTACAACGGGATTTTAAATGAGCTTCAATCGCGCTATGGAATTCCCCCCCTTTCATTCCCCGTTTCCCAAGCCAAGAAACATAAGCACCCTTTTCAGTTAAGCCTAAGTGAGTGCCCCCTGGTCTTGAAGCTACACCTTTGCTTGCCCCAAAAAAACTAATGATGAACCAATTATCCATATGGCCTTTGAACCGATAAATTAATATCAGACAGATTAAATATAAATCCTGGAAGAAAATATATTATTTATGCATTGACACACATCTTTACAGTGATAGCAATATCTTTAATAACGTTAACAGATGTTGAATGTTTATATGTTTAATAACAAGTCGTAAATCTCTTTACTTAACAGTACGTTTAAGTATTTTAGATCCAACGACCCCATTTTGTATTGTTTTGTCATCTATATTCAAGCGTTTGGCTTCCGTAGCCCCATTCACTCTAAATGAGTGATTTATGTTATGCCCAGGAATTCCACAAAAAGTCAGTGCTTTTTGTAAAACAGACGAAAATTGATATCTTGTTAGATTTGAGCCATTAAAATGCGGGTAAAGGATTTGAGAAGATGATGATTGCCTACAGAGAAGATAATTGCTGAGAAGTTTTACGGGACTTATAATATGCATATGTACAATGTTGAACGTGCTTTTTGATCGGTTTTGGAGCTGCGAATTTTAACGAACATTTCTTCGAGGTTTGGGAAATATATGTCGGAAATTGTGAGGCAGTGATTTCCGACTTCATGTTTACTATCACATGTAAATTCACTCACTCTTAGTAACCCGAAAAACCTAAGCTGAAGGCGGAGCTAAACATCACTGTCTCATACGTAGAATTACAGATAGGGGGAGAGATTGTGTTAAGCGCTTTAGCAGGCTTAGCGATATTGGCAATCTAATGTTGGTTTGTTAGGACGAATTCGTTTTAACCCTTCAAGCATTTTTGAAACAAGAAATGATTTAGTATTATCCTCGGTTGATCGCATTTTATGCTGATGACTGATTCCTGATATATATGTAGATATTGTAGAGGCTGAAAGGCCCCTACGGGAGAGGTAAGCAATGAAATATAATATATCATGAACCGATGCTGGCCAAATATCCCCTGGGTTGTGTGAAGATCGAAATGAATTGAATGTTTCGACTCCCCGTTTTGTACGTTTCATAAGTTCTGTCCGCCATTGAAGCATATAAAAGTGTTTGAACTTCGGAGTCTAAATATTCCAAAGATCGGCAGGGATTTCCGTCCTCTGAATTTGGTCTGCCTCTGGACACAACCGTCGAAAACCCTGCCAATCAGATCGAGAAAGAAAATCACAAATTTTGTTATTTTTCCCTATTATGTTGACACCCTTAATGACAATAGTGTGTTGTAGAGAAGACAAAACTAATTTTCTGACAAGTGTCATTACTCGACGGGATTTAGATGATTTTTTGTTTACGATATGTACGACCGACATATTATTAATGTTGAATATTATTTTCCTGTTTTTGAGAAGACTTCCCCATATGTTCAAAGCGACGACTACAGGAAATAGTTCTAAAAAGGTTATGTCCTTGAGAATGCCCCAGTCTTTTGGCCAACAACCTTGTGCCCATCCATGGCCTTGAAAATAGATTCCAAATCCAAGATTTGTTCCCCCAGCTGCGACAGAAAATAGGCCTAAGACATCATTTGAAGTCCATAAATCGTCTAACATGATTATATTCGGACAGGGAAGATATCCAAACTTCCATATCCTCTTTCATAGATTTTGATACACGTATTCTGTGATGAGGTTTTTTAATATTACAAGTGGCATCAATGAGCCTCCTACAAAAGGCCCTCCCTGGTACCAGCGCTTGGCAGGCAAAATTTAATAACCCAATAAGAGATTGTAATTGACGTAGGGTGACATGTTTGGCTTTTAAGGTAAAGTTTAAAGTATCTTTTAAGTCTTTTAACTTGTCCTGGGGGAGGCGTAATTCCATCTTGAGAGTGTCGAATTCTATCCCCAAGAATGTCAAAATTTCAGTGGGTTCTACCGTTTTCACCTCAGCCAATGGGACTCCCCATAAATTACAAATATCTCTGAAATTCCTAAGTGTGTTCTCACAAGTTGATGTATAAGGGTCGCCACCAAATAGAAAGTCATCGAGGTAATGAATAATGTTTTGGTTATGACAAACAGTTGCTGTGTACCAAGGTAGGGCGGTCGAGAATTTCTCAAAGAGCGAGCAACTAATCGATGCTCCAAAAGGGACACACTTGTCATAATAGAATTTACCCTAAAACATAAAACCCAATAGGTCAAAATCTGATCGGGATACCCTTAAGAGTCGAAAAGCGCTTTTTACATCGGTCTTGGCCAATTTCCCCCCAACCCCGATGTGCTTGATTAACTTAACGGCATCGTCAATACTGGAATAACTAACAGAACACACCTCATTGTCTATAAAATGATTTGAAGAATTTCCTTGCGGGTATGATAAAATGTGTATTAAACGGAAGTTACCGTTCTTTTTCTTAGCAAGAAATATAGGCGATACTCGTAATGTAGGAAAGGGAAGAGAATCGAAAGGGCCAGCTACCCTGCCAAGATTAACTTCTTTCATAATTTTAGCACGAACAATATCTGAATGTACAGATACATCTTTTGGATTTTTGGAAATTATAGGGAGTCGGGGTCCATTATATTGTAATTTAAAGCCATACTTCAATCCATGAATTATCTCATTTTTAACAAGTTGATAGGGGTAAAAAAGCAAAGATTGTTCTACTTCGTTCGGTTTGATTGGAGACGATCCTAAAGAATAAAGCAAAAGTTCACTACTTGCCGTTACAGTTTTTTGCTGGGTGATCTTTGGAGCATTTACAATTCTTCCCGAAGTGGCACCCCCTTTATTGTAGGCCCAGCATAATGCACGAAACCCCCGGTGGGAGTTTGAGTCGGAAGATCTTGGGAAGGCTACTCTTTTTTCTTGTTCATTTACAGGATTTATGGCCCCTGGAGTTGTCCGGTTGGTGTTACCATATCCATATTCTTTAGGAGCGGTAGAAACATAGAGGAGCCAGAGCTCCATATCAACATCGCTCCAATCAGTCTGTGGTGAACGGGCTTTTTTCAGGCGATAAATCGACCCATCCAATACCAGAGATTCGGGAGGCGGATAACCTGAAATTGTGCATGTATTTTAGAAGTTGCTGTGCTTTACCTGGCCATTTTTCTAACATGACATATATAAAAATCATAAAGGCAGAGGTCCACACATGTATATTCAAGATTCGGCGATTTAATTGATAAATGTCCCCCCTTTACCATGATATCGCCTGTGGGCTGAAATTCATGAGTCAAATCCTTGGCGGATTTAAGGAGAATACTTAGATCTATATACTCTCCACTCCATTTTTTTCTTTAATTTTAGCAGGAATATGGGAACTTATAGGGTCAGATATGATTGTGATGCATTCGGGCGCCGGGGTCCCTTGAACAATTCCCAAGCCCACCAATCCCATATTCTCCCCAGAATTATTTACATGAGGAATGGTTGACATACCGGCAGCATTTCCTTGGCCTGTTCTGGCGGTCCTTTGGTATGGGACAGCTACGTCTGATGGTCTTGTCATATCATCCTGCTCTAGCACTTGTGTTGTCGGATCTCTCGTTGTTGGACCTCCTGGTCCCATGGAGACTTCAACAAGATCCTGTGCTGTTGATCTACTGCTACCGACTGCTTTCTTTTGCCTTTTTTGAATGGGTTCAGGTTTTGATGGTACTTTTTTCTGTCGCTTTGGAGGCATTATTGAATGTTTGTTTGTCAAAGTTAAATCCATCAAATATCACTTATACAATGTTTTTATTGTATTCAAACTTCTTTTCGTTAGTTATTTGTATGCAATAGTTATTATATACAAGTTAAGCTTTTCTTAAAAGCTACCGGCTCTTAGCTTTTTTACTCAATAAAGATATATGATATGTGAAGTGTGTGCAATAGCCTCCAGTGTTCGATTTTGGTCAACCCATACAAATTGATATCAAAATAGAAACGAGCTGTTAAGTGTTCCAATAGACTATGTTCTAGGTTCATGGTTTAGGCACGGACGTCTGGATTTGACTAAATCTCTAGATATGAGGTGTTCCTTGATTGGAGGAATATCTGGTACACTCTACATACATTGTAAACAGATGATTACCCGAGAATTCGTAATGTTGCTAATCTCTTTAATTATATGTCCCTGTGATAACAGAACTAATCACTCGGCGTAAATTTTCAACTGAATAAACGTCTATTTTTCTCAAAGTCATTTAATTACACACCATGAAATAAAAGGGGCAACAGGAACACCTAGAGTCGCTGAAAATTATAATTACACGCATCAATCTGCTAGGGAACTACACAGGAAAAACACAAATACGTTCCACGATAGGAACTCGGGACAGTTATCCACGTTATACCACTGGGTTCGGAACGACCTACTATGATGATTGTAAAAACGACCCAGGAATGTTTTATTACGGGATCGTTGAACATACTTTACATTGTTCTAATTTTAGACCAATGAAGGAAAAGAAAACTATTTATTTCATTTGCGATTGTAATTTTTAGCCCATACAAGTTCAGAAAGTATTCACCCCAGGCTAACTTCCGGCAACTGACTATTTATACCGGCTCCCGGGGGAGCCGGTAATAATTCAGTTTCGTTAAAGAAATACACAATTTTGTTTAAGAGAAGCCAATCGGCCTCGTTGCATGAATGAGAATGAATATTGTATGTATGTTCAAGGCGGAGCAACGACCAGTTAGACATGCGTGAGAAATTATATTTCTAGCTGGCACGTGTATATCACTTTCACTCATATTAAATCAGTTTATCTTTCATCGATAAACTTTAATAATGGACTTATATTAATGGACTTTCAAATGTTTTTGTTTGATCTGCGCTGATGAGACATAAGTTGTCGAAATGCGCATATGCAGAAAATAAATTAACAGTAACTTCGGTACTTTGTTATTTATATAAAAAAGAGAACGAAATGATCATATTGTAAGCAATCTTTGTATTATTTCCAAAATTCTTGAAAAAAATGGTAAATATGCAGCTTGAAAACATCTTACTGAAAATGATTTACTGTATAGATTCCCGTCAGGTTTTAGTTCTTCGTTTTCAAATGATTCTTGTCTCATCCATATATTTGACCACGTAAAATTGCAAACATCAAAGAATTATTTACTTCAATAGTCAGGGTAGATCTCAAAAGATACGTTGCAATAAACCATTTATGATTGACTTTCGGTCGACATTACCATCTTGTGGGCCGCTTTTGGATGAAAGTTCGTTATTCTGTTCTTGCTCTTATCCTCTTCTTTGTGTATACCAAATGTTGGTAAATGGACAAAAAACGAAGATAATTTTCAATTTTCAATCAAGGTGCCGGAATACAATGTATGTCAATCGATCAAAAATAAATGACACTTGGTAGATGTCTTTGGTACTGGGTTTGTCATCCTATTTCGATATTTTTGGATAATGAGTACTTCTTTTTGAACTACTTTTGGGTTATAGCTTTCCATATTATTTTATTCTAATGCTGCTGATGAGAGTTTACTCCTTGAAACACGTGTACAACATAACGAAAAATACTGTTTTATTGCCATTGTTGGTAATTTTAGTCCATTAAAAACAACGTTGAAATTAATAATAGCATTTGTTAATTATATTAGGAAAATATTTAGCAACCTAAATCAATTTATTGGGCTAGTTTGCAAAAAAAAGGATAAAAAAGCAGCGAACAGTTCTTTTATCAAGCTTTCGCATGTACATTTTTTCTTCATTTGATTGCAGAGTGTTAGACAATCTATCTCGAATTCTTTTCTAATATAAGACTAGAGGTCTACATATAGGAAAAATTTAGAGACCTTATTATGCCTGCACGAAGTCAGCATGCTCATCGTAGATATTATTTGCCCACATGTGGACACTTTTTTACTCCCTAACCAGCTTCGCCGAAGGGTTCTTTAGGTTTGCACTCCGTCCGTCCGTCGCGCTCAGTTTTCCGGACTTTTTCCCATACTATAAGATATATTTACAAGTCTACATCACGAGTTACATTATTTTTATTATCAAGCGAATTTTACCAATTATTGCAATTTGAAAGGCGACCGCGTGGCGGGAGCCTTTTCAGAAGTTTAAGCCTTTCAAATCGCTATAACTGGCTAAATTTCGCTTGATAATTATTTCGTACGAATTTGCAAATGAAATAAAGAACTAAGCCGAGGGCAGCATGATACGACCGCAGCATGTCGACCACTGAAATTTGAACAAGTGTTAACTAAAATTAATATGGACACAGTAATTAATTGGACACAATAAGGACCTTGATTCATAAATTAACTGGACACAAACTAGAGAAAATCAAAATTAGCCCTTTAAATCCCTTATTAATAGGAAATTGTACGAGCTATAAGAAAAATCTGTTTAACATATTGCAATTTGGCCCCTTTGACCCATTATAGCTTGGAACCCTAAGAGCTACGGAAAATCTATTGCCGTAGTAGTGAAAGCTTACACAATGAGAATACTCCAAAGAAAAAAATCTGATGAAAAATGGAAGATTTCACATATTTCTTATAATTGCAATTTTGGCCTCTTTGACCCCTTATACCTTGGAAACGTTAAGAGCTATGCCTAATCTAATGAAATACTGCTGAAAGCTAACAATGAGAGGAATCCAAAGAAAAAAATCCCATCAAAATCTGATGAAAAATAAAGATTTCGAATATTTCTGATAATTGCAATTTTGGCCCCTTTGACCCCTTATAGCTCGGAAATGGCAAGAACTACGAGAAATCTGTTGGTATACTACTGAAAGCTTACAATGAGAGGAATCCAAAGGAAAAATCCCATCAAAATATGATGAAAAATAAAAATTTTAGGTTATCCGCATGTTTGCAATTTTGGCCCTGTTGGGCCCCTCATAATTTGAAAAGGAAACAAGTTATCAAAAATCTAATGGTGCAGCACTAGTAAATTTTTCATAAGAAACCATTGCAAAAAACTGCATCAAAATTGAACTTAAAATGAAAAAATTAAAATTTTTGAAATTCGCCCCTTTTGAGCCCCATTTATCTCGTAAACGGTACATGCCACATGAAATCCGTTGCACAATACAGATTGGAATTTTTTTAAGGAGTACACTGGAAGAAACCCCATCAAAATCCGATAAATAATAAACATTCTACAGTCAAATATGTGAAAACACCAAATTTTGCCATTTTTGGCCCCTTTTTAAGAAACGGGAGAGGCCACAAAACCCAAAACCATTCCTAGCCTTCCTTTGATGCCAAGGAACATTGGGTTTAAATTTCAGAAGGTTTGATCAACTGGAACTTGAGTTATTGACCAAAAACAAAAGTGTCTACAGACGACAACGACGCCGACGACGACAGCACCATACCATTATACAACCACAATTTTTTTGCGGTCGTATAAAAAATTAGTCCTTCGTGTGTTTTTCATTCTAGAAACATGAATAACATCACTTGAATATACGCTACATTATCAGATTATTGATTTTTGTGACTGCATGACAGGACGCGTGGCCTAAAAAATTTTCATTCATTTTGGCGGGAATGTATACACATAAACTTGATAAATTACGGCCTTGGATAAAGCTAAGACGTACAGTACACAACATATAACCCTGAAGTTCATTACGGCATAATATTTCATCAAGTTGTCCACGTTGGATAACTGAACATTAAAATGACTTAAAGTTATCCATTGACTCCGCTGTGTACACACATCGGTCATGTGTAATCGTATGTTTCATTTGAGCAAATAAAAACAATTCTCAGAGGTCAAAGGGAGTGGTTTTTTTCCGCCATATACTAAGTATAACTTACAAAACAATTTTTCATTCATAAATTCTGATTTTCCCATCATACAACAAAATTTTTCAGAGATATCGGTTGTTGAAATGACAACTGGAGCCAATGACAAGATTTTCTTAGGGGTCAAATTCGTACAAATTAAGTTTGAGTTTGGTTCCGGTTCATTGATTTTGGGCGGAGTTATGGGCCTTGGACTTAGAAAATTTTGGTAAAATATAGGTTTTCCGGACTTTTTTTTCTGAACCGCTCCAGATATTGAACTGATATTTGTTATGTGAATCTACCACGGAGTTATAGATCGAGCTTAAGATTGGTTACTGTCCATTGATTTTTTATGGAGTTCTGGCCTTTGGACTTGTGAAATTGTGTTAAAATGTACGATTTCTGGACTCTTTTCTTAACCGTTCCAGATATTAATCTAATATTTGCTATTTGATTCTACCACCAGGAGTTACAGATTAAGTTCGAACTTTGTTCTGGTCCACTGATTTTAACGGATTGTTTGCCTTGGACTTTTTTCGTTTACTATTTTGCTGCTATAGCAAAGAATTATTGCACAGGTAGAGGACATCTATATTGCCTTTCAGTACTATCCACAGTTGTTGATATTGTACGATGTGTCATTGTTAAAGATATTCAGACTTTAAACTTTAAAATCTAATAGAAGTTATTTATCTCAGTTATTAATAGAATATAAAGGCACGGCATGGCCAAATTGCTTCAAATATCTATATTTTCATATTACATTCAGATATTTCAGTAGCAATTGCAGGAGTTAAGAAATCATTGCATAACTTTTATCACTGCCGCATGTAGGTATATGTTTATTGAAACAGCGACGCAGGTGCAGAGAGCAGAAATTAATTAAAAAAGAAACAATAAAAGACAAAACTCTAAATAATTAAGCATTAATGTTACATGAATATTATTGGTTGATATTGTCCTGTAACTAATGTGGGCTTCGGATGTTCGGTTTTATACTTGCTTAATTATAAGATATAACATACCAATACACATCTAGTAATGTGATTGGATGTGTATTGTCGTGATCCTCTGGTTAGAACATTATTGCTAAATGTTGACTTATTAGAGAATGGCATATTTGTTATGATGGTTGTGTTTACAATTCATTTAAACAGGGAAATAAAAGGTATGATTTATTGTTTAATTTGAAGATTGAAAAATTAATCGGCAAATATTGTACTAGCATTTTTAAAATGACTTAATCGTAATATTTTTGTAATAATGACATAGTCTGTATTAATCTATTTGTAAACATGCGTTCGGAGAGTAATCATTGATATCCAATCGCTTTTTATACCACTGAAAGGTAGATTTTATGATACTAGGATGATTATTTCTTCCATATGTTGTCATGTGGATTACTCTATTTCTGATCGGAAAGTTAGTAAGTTTCTAATAAATTGTGTAAGTATTAATAGTTAGACAGGTGTTTTACTAACGGTGTATTGGCGGATCCAGAAAGAGGGGGTCCGGGGGTTTGATACCCCTTTTTCCGGAATAAACAATTTAAATTGCGTGGAAATATATGTAGAACTGACAAATAATGGCAAAAAAAGTCTGCAATTTCCTTTTTTCTGGAACCTCATTGGAACCCACTTTTTCGAAAACTGGATGCGCCGGTGCTTATTGTTTTGGTGTTGTTTGTCTAATTGGTTCAAATGTGTATCTTGTATATCATTTTTTAAAGAATTGCAAGAGTAAACCCTTATACATGTAGATGTTTATTAAAATTTTATGCAGGAATTGCACCGAAAACGTTCGTGTGTGCAATCATGCAGGTGACTAAGGAATTCAAGGCGCTCTTGAAAAAGTTTAAAGGTTCTTTAAAGGTCCGATGAATTATTTTGTCCATTTAAATCAATTTTGCGGATATGATCAATTTCAAGAATTGCTTAAAAGTTTGCAGCCTTATAAGAAGATATGTAGGCCTTTATTTATTAATCTAGGCAGGAATTAAGTTAGCCCATGCTTCTGGTATTTGAGCATTCGTTTCTATCTTAAATATTATGGAAAGTCCAGTAATGCATATGAAAAGAAATTCCAAGATTTTTCTCCAAACACTTGATTGAATATGCTTTTGACTTCTTGAAATTAGCGGCCAGGCATTTGGTATTTACTTTGAGTATTTGTATGATGTAGATATAGGTTTTATGCCTTTCTTTGTGACTGCCTGCATATTGACGGTGTTTAGTAGCATTCATGTGTATCGTAATTCCGACACAAATACCTTCAAGGCTACGGAAATTTTGTTCATGTCAAGGCGCTTCTAGTAGTTTCAACTAGAAAATACTATGGGTTTCACCTCATAAACTGTCAATTTGCTTTTTGGAGCGTATGTCAACAAATTCTTTGTTTTCTTATTGTCTTTCCTATAATAGTAACATGCATTTATTATGTTTATTTTATTGTAAAATGACAGCGCCACATACGATGAACATTTTCAACTTTAACACACATATTGACATCGCTAATATAGTAAAGAATAGGGATGACAACGAGTGCTCGTTTGGTAGCCGAGTACTCGAGTGCAATATTTGTACTCGAGTACTCGGCCTTGGATATTGCCTGAATTTAAGTCAGGTCGTTTAATTATCTTTAACAAAATATTTTCTTCTTTGAATTTCTTCTTGTATCAAAACATATATTTTCATTTCTATTATTGCGCCTGAATTCCTAACGCCGTGTTATTCTCCTCTTGTTTTTCTATAATTCGCAAAAGTTCGCAAAATTTAGCCTTTCAAATTAAATCACCACTTGATATTCATTGTCTTGTTTTATTCTAAAGAATATAATTTAAAAAAAAATCTTTTAGCGAATTTACAGTCATACCATTATTACTTTGAAACATGTCCATTAAGTTAAAGGACCGGAAGAAACAGGAGAAAATTTTTATCAGCCGGACATGCAACGCTATATTGTTTTTGTTAATCAGAAAAACCCTTCATTAACATTTAGTTAGATAAAATAAGATCATGCAAACTTCAAAGCACTAGCCGTCAACCGCTTGTTTTCCAATAAGTGTTTGATTTTTTTATAAACAAAAGGTGATATACTTTAGTACTCATTCAAATTGACATTGAAAATATGTTTTATGAATAAGACAAACATGAAAAGTGTTATTTAAAAGCCGAGAAGACAAACTTTGTAGGTCCTCGTCCCCATATTTAACAAATGGGCGCTAGTCATTATCAATTACTCGAGTACTCGCGAGTATTTGTACCGAGTACTCGAGTATCGAATTCCAGACAATTTGCCATCCCTAGAAAGAAGGTACGTTATTTAGATGTACAGACAATGATTATAATCACTGAATGCACTGATTGTTAAGTCTTGATGACATTTAAAGTTTTCTTAAATACCTGTTATGAGCATTTCTTTTGTTATTCAAGATACTATAATTCTTGTAAATGCCTTGGACTATTCCATCTCTCTTTTGTCTTTCCTTTGATTCTCTCGATTTCGAAGCACTTTAAGTGATAATTTACTTCATATTATATACATATTTATATACTGGTCCAAAGTCAACTTAGTACAGTGATTTGCTTGCTACGATGGTATCTTGATGTTAATAAAATTATTAAAAAGTCAGATAATAACATGGAAATCTTGCAAAATGACAAAGAATGAAAATAATGCATGGTGCACATCCAAAATACTAAATAAATTGAATCATTCCTACAAGTTTTATTTAAAAGTACAAAGGGGTTTAGGAGCTACGCATAATGGGGGCAAACCCTAAAGAGTCCACAACAAAGCTGAACAACGTTAAATGACAACTTGAAAATATGAAAAAATAATTAAAAACAAAATGCATTGTGCACATCTACAATACAAACTGAAGCATTCCTTTAAGTTTGGTTGAACAGTTAGTCCAATTTGCCCAATCTATCAAAAATACTAGTATATTTGAGCATAAAGAAAGGAAAACATGCATAATAAATAGTTAGTCGTGCAGGGAAGACATGTATTGCCTGCTTAATAAAGTTGTGTATAACGAACTTTTTTAAATATGCTGTTTTTTTGTATGTGCTTTTATGATTCTTCAGTGACCTATATATATAATGACCTTTTTGGACATCATAATTACCCATTTTCTCGGGATGTTTTGAGTTTAATCCTTCATGGGATCCAGAATATGTTATTATTTTTTTTATGGATATAGACATCCGTCAAACAGGAAATAGGCATGCGTCTCTAACACGGTTTATGTCCGATGCACTCGATGCTAATTGCAGAAATTTGGATATGAGCTTAGAGACAACTGGCTTAATTTCAAGACGGAAAAATATTCCGAGTTTCGTCAAGTGGGAAGTGGGAATGCGAGAGATCTCGAACTATCGTACACTAAATAGGTCAACAATCTAATCATCCATACCAAATTGCAGAAGGCTGGGATATATGATACGTAAGATTTTTTTTGTTACGCTGACGATGACGCCGACACCGGATGCAGGACGATGGATAGTAATATATATGTGTCGCCGCTGCGTGAGCGCAGGTCACAATGAACACTTTAACAATTCTTAAAATCTGGGAAAAAACTATATTTTTTTGAATAATTTTTTGAAAGTATTGTTTGCATTTTGCTTTGCTAACGTAAATATGGCAATGGTATTGAATAAATATTATTACCATTCAACGTATTTAATCAGTGTCGTTACTGTATTGATCTTATGTTGATCGCTTCCTATATGTTATTTTATCTGATTCGAATAAAGCGTGCCTACAACGCTTCGTTGATACTATACTGGTTATACAATAGAAAAAAGAAGGGAAACATGGAATTCGTAAAGAGACAACGACCAAAAGGGGAGTAATAACAACTCAAAGCCACCATTAGATCTTCAATGAACGGCGAGGAAGCCCCACACCCAACGGCAGGTCGGAGTCGGCCTAAAAAAAAAAGAGTAATCAAGATCAGCGAAATAAACACCATCCTAGAATCCTACAGACATAAGGTAAACTAAGTAGAAAACAGATAAGACACACAAAGGTGTAATAAATCTCCTGACTTTGAACAGGCGCAAACCTGCTGCGGCGGGGTTAAACTAGTTTTACTGGACCCATATCATAATGTCCATATCATACGGTCAGCTCCAACGCCAAATCAGCAGATTGAGTTTTGCCTTTCCCTTTCGCCCTGACAACTAAAAGCCATGAAAGCATGGTAAATTATAATTAAAACACAAGAAAGCGTATCATATTGGTATTCGATTTTCTTATTCGGCACATTTTTTCAGTTTTATGTTGTAATCTGTCGCTCTGGTAGATTATTTAGCATAAAGGGCCACCATTGTGATCGTGAATTTGGTATACATCAAAGTTGAAACCTTATCGTTCTTAATTATAGCGTTGCTGACAGTACCTGCAAAAATGATCGTACATTTTTTTTATTTAGTTCTGGTGCAAATGTTTTCCATGATTCAAGATTTTTGTATTCTGACCTTCACTTACATGTACATTTCATTAATGTGAGATTATTAGTACATTCCTTGGGTGACTGTATTTCCAGAATATTTTCATTTACTAGTAACTGAGTCTGTAAGTCTTGTAATTTGACCTTCGAGTATTCACGATAGAAATACTATTCAAAAATATTTACCGCCAAAACATGACGTCTGGTTATATGACGTTCAAAATATTTGTTTGATACGTCACATATTTTTGTGTAAAATGTTTGCATACCCACTTTCCTAGAAATGTACACTACAGAAAAATCACAGAAGCAAGGAAATGAAAAAATGGGAGAAAGACAAATAAGCAGATAAATCTTTAATACACGATATTCATATTTGAGAATGGTTCAACCGTCAGGGGAATCTCTTTGTCTATTAATCGCTTGCAGTGTAGGTGCATGTTTTTATGACATTTGAGATATGCGTATTGTTGTTAGTGTTTTTTTCATTGGTTGTCCTGAAATTCTTTGCTAATTGATCAAGCGTATTTTGTTTGCTGAGTTAGAATGTTTTCATGTAAGTTGATAAACACAAAGGAAAAATAAGGAACTAACAACCCCTGGGATTTTTGTCAGACACATGTCAGATAGAACTATGCTTGGCTTTTTTGTTTAGGGACAATAACAAGATATAATTTTGCAATTATGTGGAGTATGTTGAACTTTGTATATGAAAGGAATATATCTCATTGAAATTTTCCAGTTCCTTGTTATTATGTATTGCTATGAATAGAAATTCATGACATCTAATTGAAATGTTTGACAGAACAATTCACAATCGACGTTTTTGATAATTTACAATTAACCATTATTTGGACGGCATGCAAAAGTCATTACCAATATTCAGTCTTAATGTGTTACTGAGGCCATATAAGTGATAATCACGACACTATGTCGTAATAGAATGTTGCATTAAATAGAGGAAACAAAGTCATTTACGGCACAAACATGTTTCCCATCGGGGCTGTAAGGTGTTTATTTCAATCAAATAAGGCACTCTCTGAAGACTTTTGTTTATATCAGCTATTGAGGACATCCTATAAGAATCATTGTGAATGATCAGAATTAAAAAAAACGGCGTCAATGACGTGAGTTAAAATTTTGTTGTTGTATATGGATGGATATAAACACGAAATGTCATATAATATATATATAAGCACAAAACGATAAAATACAATACATTGGTAAGTTCGAAAGTTATTTTTTTATTCATTTAATAATTAATAATGAATGCATTACGAAGTGTATGCAATTGAGTTAAAATTTTGTTGTTGTATATGGATGGATATAAACACGAAATGTCATATAATATATATATAAGGACAAAACGATAAAGGATCCTGTTCAGATACTGTGTTTCTTGCTTACTCAAATCAGTATGAGCTTTAAATTATATACAAGCTCTAATTTTTTAGATTAAATATTTTGTCTAATCGGTTTTTAAAGAAGTTTATTTTATATCAGATTTAAATAATCTTTCATGATTGGTGTACAAGTGGTCAGGTGGTATTCATTAATCTATGGTATTTATTCTATCAGTCAATATCACGATATCGACCGGTCCCAATTTTCTGATAATGACCGGTAGCTTTAACTGTGCTTTATGAATTGTATTCACAATACAGTTGTTTTTTTTTCAACAAACACACTAACTGAATTGATTGATTGATTGAATATTGTTTTACGTCTACTCAGCAATA
>MJUU01028540.1:159779-176969 GCA_002080025.1 Modiolus philippinarum
ATTCCAATTTTGGTAAATTTCCTGAAAGTGTCAAAGACCACATATTTTTTGGAATTCTACCTAGCAACCAAACTGTTAGCATTTGTTTTGATAAGGACAGTCATTTTCCAAAATAATTGATTCCAAATTTGGTGAATTTCCTGAAATTGTCAAAGACCACTGATTTTTGGAATTCTACATTGAAACCATAGTTAAAAAAAATGTTGGTAGAATTAGAAGAAACATTTCACCAATTTGATTTCCAAAATATATGATTCCAAGTTTGGTAAAATTCCTGAAGGTCTCAAAGACTACTTTTTTTTTTGGAATTCTGCCTTACAACCGTATATTCTTTAATTAATTATGGTAAAAATAGTGACTGTCAATAGTTTAATTTCAAAAATGTTAAGAAAAATTATACCCAGGGTCTATAGCTGTTTTCTGTGTCAAACAGGGGGTGCGGGGATCACCCGACAGTCATTACTCTAGTTTATAGTATAAATTTGCCGAGTTTTTTTCTTGTCCTAATAATGGAATATAATTGGCTTCTTCAAACCCATTTTAGGAACAGTATGACTATCTTTTTTAACATACTTTTCGATCATTTAACTCTACTTTTCCGTTGATAAAAAAAAACTAAAGCACAGATGGAACTAGCTAGTGAGTAAAAAAACCTGCCTAGCAGTTAATTTTTGACTTTTTCGTAAATACGCATGGGCTTTTGTTTATCATAATTATAATTTGTACAGTTTTTACTGCTTATAGAATAAAAATTTATTATCATGAAAATGAATGGTAGTATAGTCCAAAAAATATGTGACATAATACTACAGACGGGTCCAAAGGTACTTACAGTTCTCCTTACACTTAAAACTCAAAATCCGAACTATTGGCATGGGAATATTTTCGCAGTTATTCCTTGAGGTGAATGTAGTAAAAATAATTACATATCAAGATTCCCATGCAGTAAGTACTGAGGACTCCAAGTGTATCTGTCAATTTTGCGTGGTTTTACATCTGACGATGATACGTAATACGGAAATTCAGTGTCTTTTCTTTTATAAAGATCGTTAAATAAATCATTTAATTTGGAAGGCAATTGTTTATCTTATTAGATTTACAGAAAAAAAATGAAAAAAAAAATGCAGAAGCTTTTAATCCAAATGTTCAGATTACAATTAAACTACTAAAACTACTTACTTTTGACAAGATATGTCCCGACTCTGATCGGAGAACTAAATACTGAACTTGCGGTTTATTTGATTTTCTACCGAATGATATTTCAAAAGCTTCTGCCCATTGAGTTTCGATAAAAACAAACTTTTAAAAGAGCGAAAATTAAAAAAAGTAAGATATGACACTTAACAATTGCCCTCACGTATCAACAAAGATGATTAGTGTAAGTGTGATCAAATCTTACGAAAAGGCATCAATAGATAGAAAGTTTTAAGCAGCTTGAAAAAAAATGATTAAATGGTCGCGCCATTAAGAAACAGCAAATCAAAACCAGAGTTATGGGAAATTTTGATTTAGGAGAAGACCATTTCGACAGATTCTTCAGCGAAGAAAAAATCAAACCTTTGGAATACACACACAAAAAAAGGACTGACTTAGAAGACCAACGAAATCTGTACATGAGACAAAGTCTCTACAAGTCTATGGTAAACAAAGCAATGGAACAACGCTTTTAATGTTGTTCTGTTGGTCTTAATCTTAAAAGTCACCATGAGGCCTTCAAAGTACTTTTCAACTATAGTCTGGTGATAACATTGGTTACTTGTGGCAACAGCAAAAACACATCAGTTGTACTTTATTTCATATTTGCATATGACAATTTCCGTCTCTTCTGTGCTAATCAAAGATTTTAAAGACAATAAGTTGAAGTTGTAGATCTAACAGCATAATGGTCATCATGTACCAAAACAAAAAAAATGTTAAATATAATCTCACCACAGGATTGAAATACAAATTGCTGTATGTTATGAATTTTTTCCTTTAATACTCATATGTGCCTTCTACCACTAAGGATTGCTTTTGCTAGTGTAGGTAGCAATTAAGTCCGACAGTCCTATTTGTTCCTATTGTTACTGAGTTCATATATGTTTTCTTTTAATTGTGTTTAGTCGAGATATCTTCCGGATTGTTGTCTGTAATTGAAATGTCAATTCATTGTGTCGGTGTTTGCTGGTGTCTCTGCACAGATTTCATTCTGCCAGTATAGTACCAGTATGTATACCTAAACGGAAGATCTGAATGCTTTATACTAGCAATTTTTTTGTTCCCCCTAGTGGATTTTACATGTTCAACACAGCGGATGTCTTATAAAAAAGAGTAGTTGCTTACTCTACCGTTACACCTCATCTCGCCAATGGTTCAAATTTGGGTCTGCGTTATTCCTCTGTATGCGTGTTTCCAAACTAATGCGATGTCTTTGTATCGTTGTCATTGTCTTCCGCTTATTTTTTTTTAGACTGACGGCTCCATTCTCATTTACTTCTTTATAATTTTAAGTAGATTGATTCATTTAGGTTTCAATCCCTAGATCTAAACAATTAATAATCAAATGTAATTTAAAAAAAAAACGAAATTATACTAGTAATCTGGACGTATACGTGGACTTATGGAACAAAACAAACCAATAAAATCCATTATGAGGTATGATGAACGTTGTATAGTAATGATATTTCCAACGTAGATCCATACCGAAATTCAGTCTATTAATTTCCAATAAAAGTGAACTTAGACATACCTAAATTTCCCAGGTGACATCGTACCGGATGAATTCAAATCTTTCTAAAACGTAGTGATTTTACTATCGCCACTACAAATTACCACGGGAATACTTCGATAGACAGACGGAAAGAAATATACATTATTGACGACAATAAAGATTAATTTCTGTTATAATCAGTTCTTAGAACAGTTTAAGGGAGAAGAGGGAATACGAGGAATGTAGAACCAATATGTTTTGGGTAAGCTGATTAGACTTGTAAATTAATCTCGCACATGGGTCTCGGTTCCCTCGTTCAATATGTATATAACCGAAGACTTACTTGTATGTAATCACTGACCTCCAAAATGTATCCTACATATTTTTCAACATCTTTCACATATTTTGCGGCAGTTGAAAAGTTTTGCAGGTTCCTTGTCTACAGAGCTGCTGGGCGCGTCCCCAGGTGGTATATAGGGCAATGCTTTGTCTAAGCGGGTTAGTCAGTTCTTAATACGGAAAGCCTTGACGCGAACCGTTGTAGACGTACTGTGTGGAGAGACGCTTCGCACCATGCAGTGTAAAGACTCATTCTATATTTCTCGAAGGATAGCAGCATTCAGAGGCTGTAAAGAAAGCTAAACTTCCTGCCCCTACCCATTTCTAAACATTTCAAGCGGCAATAAAAACTCATTTAATCGCATGTCTCGGCGTTATTGTTTAGCCGAATATACGACTATTTACAAATTCTACCAACACACAACTATTTACAAATTCTACCAACACACAACTATTTACAAATTCTACCAACACACAACTATTTACAAATTCTACCAACACATCTGGTAATGGTAGATTCCGATAGATTATGAGGGCCAATTAAGCTTGAGCCCAGCGAATCTTTTATATTCCACGATTCCAAAATAAGTCAACACCCACTGTTTTTTGTCAGTCGAATGTGCATGTTGTTTTTAGAATATGAATGACAAAATACTGCCTGAGATCTCACCACCGTGTATCATCCGTACACAGGATATAGTTACCAGGACAGGTTTTCAATGAAATCTACCATTAGTGTACGGGGGGACCAGTGAATAGCTACTTAGTAGCTATAAACTGGATCCACGTACACTAATGGTAACCCTCATTGAAATTTAAAGGAAAACCAGTCTTGGTACCTATATCCTGTGTACGGATGATACACGGTGCTCACTAATGTTTCGAGATAGCTTAGCTCGAACATCGCAGCCAGAGTTACTTTCATATTCGATGTTGGTTTCCGAGAACCCTACTCCCTTCACCGCAGAGACAATATGAAATATTTGTTAATCTGTGTGTTAACAATCATGCTTAAAAAAAAAAAAAAAAAAAAAAGGTTTAAAATTTTACAATTAACCAACGAGACAGGTTCGAAATCTTCGATTTTTTAAATAAAAGTGACAACAAAAGTCCGAATCGATCAAAGGGAGGGACCAGAAAGGAAAATCCGTATAACATAGAGATAATCAGGGAAACACAACCCAACACAGAACAGTTTTTGCAAGCAGTCATATTCCCGACTTGGAACGGGCATTTTATAAATAAAATGGTGGCTTAAACCAGGTTTAATGATGCATCAACCTCCCGCTTATATGACAACTAACTATAGATTCTGTGTGCCCAGATTGTCTTAAATGTCAAATGGTGAATGAAAGGATATGGAGTAAATGCACTTGAGACAAAGTCTCTACAAAAACATGGTAAAAAACAAGCAAAGGAACAATGCTTTTATTGTTGTTCTTCATCTTGAAGTCGCCATGAGGCCTTCAACAAAGAGCTTTGCTCATACCTCATAGTAAGTTCAAGACACCCCCTAGCACCGGTTTAAGCGGAATTCTTTGCTAATTGTCGAGCAACGCTACATCCATGTCTTTATTGGTCATGGGCGCGGGATTGTCAACAAACAAAAGCCATGATATTGTCAAAACATTGAATTTTTTTTTGTTTTAGACATTAAGATACCGAAATTATTCATAATAACCGTGAAATTAACCCTTATATTTTACCATTCAATACCTTGAAAACAAATTGGCAAAAAACATTTAAAATGAGTTGGACAGAAAATAAATTGACAGTAACCTCGGTATTTTGTTATTTGGAGCTTATTTGCAGATATCATATATACACAGTTCGTAATCAATATTGCGTACTACTGTAATTTTAAATACTACCATTCGAAAAAAAATACACTCAATAATTCAATAATGATTATGTATAATCCTATGGGACATTTCTCAAAGTAACGTTTATTATGGAACAATTTATGGAACACCCATGGTTTTTTTATTGGGTCCGTGTTGTTCATCTTTGTGTGTGTGTGTCATTATTTTTCTTTTCTGTGCTGTACCCATGTTGTGTTTTTTTTGTTTTGTTTCTGATGTTGCCATTGTCCTTGGATTGTTCGTTTTGGATTGACGGTTCGATTCTCACTTACTTTAGTAAGTTATATTTTAAGAAATGAAGTGTCCTCCATTGAGTATGTGAGTAATTTTTTTTTTTCTGCAGTCGTGCATTGGTAAAAGCTTCGAAGCCTCCGTCATCTCGAACTTCACCGGGTGAAAAACGAAGCCTTTAAGAAAGAACCCTCTTTAATTTTTATCTTAAACATGAGTTTGTATAGAATTTTTCACGTAATATTTTCAGCGTACAAAAAAACTGACTGCCCCCACCGCGTCCAACGGAACATTTGGGGTGTCGGTTATGTGAAGTGCGAGGTGTCAGTTTCGAAGCGAAGGATTGACCAACCATGCGAGTTCAATTCCATTTAAAATAATAAAGGCAGACAGTCTTGTCAAAAATTATTACTTCACGGAATGAAGGTATTATCAAATTTTATAAATCTGTTCAGACATTTAAAATATACGCTGTAGATACTGCAAACACTCGAGCCCAACTTCAAAATTGGGGTCGGAAACTGACAACATCACTAATTTTCTATCTGTATTTTGCAACCAAAAGCTTATCGGTATAAAATGGTTGATTAAAAACTTTTGTAATTACAAGTAAAACTGAATTGTATAAGTGTTTTAACCGAATAAACTACAAACAAAGTGTAATTTGCAAAAATCATATGTGAAGTATGGGGTGTTAACTTCATGTTCCTCATGGGGTGTAGGCTCTCGTTTGAAGGAAAGATTGCTTCCAATTCAATTGCACCTGCAATGATATAAATATTAGTTTTTTAGTTATTTAAAGGTGCTATTTTAATGACAGGAAAGGAAACGTGACCATAGAGAGGTTAAATGTGTAAATTCACATAGCAAATACATTCCCTATCACCCCCTCCCGACTGCCAAAAAGAGGAAATACAGCAATAAGATTCAAAATTCTGATCGTGAAATTCAAAAACTGTTAGATTAAAACGTGTTTATCACTTTTCCTTCGTCTAACTTGCTATGGTTTTCAGGTTATAATATAAGCCTAAATTCCTCTGAGATGAACGGTCCAATTCAAATAGTGTCCTTATATAATAATAGAGTTCAAAGGGCGATTTTCTCTCCTATTGAGACCATTCGAAAATTACTTGATATAATAACTCTTTTTCTCATTTTGTTTTTCTATGTGCTTAACTTTTGGGGGTTACTGCAAGTGAAGGCGATCTTACAATAGTTATAGAAGTATATTTTTGTGATGTAATCTGTTTTTTTTTTGTCATGGTAGCTTATATTCTCCCTCTGTGTTTGATCTGATATTGCCATGTATTCTGGATTTCTGATATTTTGGTCATTGCTTCGGTATTCATTTGGCAATTGAAAGTTTGGGGATTGATTTTTTCTGGACGCATTATTCTCTTCGGGCAAACCGGCAAATCTTCAAATGTACTAATTTGGCTTGCTAGTAATGATATGGCCATTATATTTCTTTGTTCTAATATTTTATGGACTAGATGTTCTCATTAGGTGGTTATCCCTGAATTAAAGGGGTAATATAACACCAGTAAAAGACTTCACATGTATTGATATTCAGAAAATGTGACTAAGCAGCTTTTTGCCAAAACTGAACTAGAGCTTCAGAGACTCAGACTGTATCGCTCACCTGGCAAGATGTTTTGTAAGCCATGCCTATGCTAATGACCGAAAATATTTTTCCTAAGGGTCTTATCTTGAGCTTTGTTCTCCAATAACAGCCATGTGATTGTCATTTCCAATAGAAGTAAGTAATTTTTGAAAAAAATACCTTATGCGGCTATCCAGAGTTCCTACTGTTGTTTAGGTTTGTCTTTGTCTTTCGATTGTGTTTTTCTTGTGCAATCCGCTCGACATCTATCGTCCACATACAGCTATGTCTTTACCGCATCTCATGTTTCAGATAACCTCCTATCATTCAATACTTTAACTAAAGCTTACAACCAACCAGTCGAAGGATATTTGTTAAAAAAAAATAATATTTCAGATATTGTTTGAAAAAAGTAACTTATGCGGCTATCCCGAGTTCAGTTCCTACTGTTGTTTAGGTTTGTCTTTCGATTGTGTTTTTTTTTGTGTAATCCACTTGTGGATTCTGGCTTGCTGTTGTAGTTTCCGACATTGTAGGTGTTTTCTGTTTTCTTCTTTATATATCTTTAGTTAAGAACAAATATTTTTATCGTTGTAGGCGCAAAATATGAAATCGGATTTTAAACAACGAAAGCCTACACCCCATGAGATGAGGAACATGAAGATAACACCCATACTCCACATGTAATTTTTACAAATTACACTTTGTTGTAGTTTATTCGCTTATAAAACTTATACAAATCAGTTTTACTTGTAATTACAAAAGTTTTCTATCAACCATTTTATACCGACAAGCTTTTGGTTGCACAATACAGATGTTGTCAGTTTCCGACCCCAATTTTGAAGTTGGGCTCGAGTGTTTGCAGTATCTACAGCGTATATTTTAAATGTCTAAACAGGTTTATAAACTATGATAATACTTTCATTCCGTGCAGTGATTTTCATCACTGTTGGCATTCAGAATCACATATTCTACCTTTGCAGCTCACCTTACCAACACATTATCATTCATATTATATAGAGCTGCGTGCAACACTATTATCTATATACAATAATTTTGACAAGACTGTCAGTCCTTATTAAATGGAAATGAACTCGCATGGTTGGTCAATCCTTCGCTTCGAAACTGACACCCCGCACTTCACATAACCGACACCCAAATGTTCCGTTGGACGCGGTGGCCCCTGTGACTTCGGATGAAGTAAGACATTTTGTAAATTGCATGATCAGACGTACGAAGACTTGAATTTATGCGTTGAATGATTTATAGTTTACACATTTCTAGTTGTAAATATTATGTTGAAGAATTATTTGTCAAATTGTATATGACGCAAGTGAAAATGCTTTTCTTGAAAGTCTTTCTTATGAAATGAAATGTGTAGGACATGGTGTTAATCGCTTTATCTGCTTGTCACATTAATTCACTTGGCTGATTAGCAAAAGTAAGTGAAAAAAGGCAAGCATAGTAAACATCATCTGTGTAACATTTCATAAAAATCCAAGAGGCTGCAAAGGAGTACATGCACTGACAAGGTACATGGACCCACATACTGTCCCACAGACAGACTGACAGGGTGTTTCCCATATATTCCCAAACCTTTTTACATTTATTCCACTATATACATTCTTTCCTGAATAAACTAGAGCTGTTGCAAACTTAGTTTGTTGGGGGAAGGGGGATTTCGAAAAGATATGAAAAAGTATAAATCAATTCCAAAAACAGTCACGTGACAGTATAAACACGATTTATTTCGGTCGCCAAAAGGTAAAGATATGGTGGCCCTAAAAGCGCCTAGTTTTAAATTTAAGCCGCCAATCAGCATTGTTTGTCTCCTAGGCGACCATTTAAGTCGACTAAATAGAGCCCTGGCAATGAATTTCTATACGTGTTTAAAATCTTTTGAAAATTCGACATTTTTGTGAAGAAAAAAATTGAAATTACTGTATAATGTAATTCATTAAAAAAGTTTTTTATGTTTGTTTTTAATACCAGATCATCTACTTTTATGCACTAGTTAAAAGGGATCACTGTTGGTTAAAGCATTGATTAACAGCGAGTATATATTAAGAGTTTTAACTGGAAAAACTGTGATCAAAACTTTCTAGTATATACATGTATATGGCACGCAAAAGTTAGCATAACTAAGGAAAACCCGGTTTTCGCTTCTGTAAACTAGTGTTTCCTGAGCTAAACCCGAGTTTCCATGTGGAAACCTAAGTTTAGGTCAGGAAAACTAGGTTACTCAAAGTGAAACCTAGGTTTCGGTAACGAAAACTAGGTTTTCCAGAGCTAAACTCGAGTTTCCCTACCTGAATGTAGGTTTCTCTCCACAAATACATGCAAAGCTCAGCTTTCTATGAGTTTCCAAAGCTAAACCCGAGTTTCCATAGGGGAACCTAGGTTTCCGTCAGGACAACTAGGTTTCTCAGACGGAAACCTAGGTTTTGGTTGCGAAAACTAGGTTTTCTAGAGCTAAACTCGAGTTTCCATATAGGGAAACCTAGCTTTCGGGAGGGACACTCGAGTTAATAGATATATAAAAAACATATATATAAAATAGGCAAAAAATACACTTCCTAATACCAATTAGAACTAGGAATGATAATTCTAACATTAAAATCAAGTCTTCGAAGGGATGTAGTTAGAAAACATAAACATTTTTTAAAGATTATTTTTCTAAATACAAATAATTTAGAAACGACAATATGAAATCACTTTTTGTTGACTCCATACTTATATCGGTCCCCCTTTACACAAATCAGGTGATAACAGGTGGTTCATTCCCATTTATCAAACTTTTCAATAAATTATACATTACAGGTAGAAATTAAAAGTAGGGTAAGTGGGAAAAGGTAATATTACTAAAACAACGTACACTAATTAGACCTTGGGTCAAGTGTGGGACAAAATATGCCAGCAAATTAAGCCCACGTGAAAATAAGACTATATTGTATTTATTTTATGTATAATATGGAGTGAAATTGCTGGAATCACTTGGGTTTTTTTTGTCAGTCAACATTTTTAAATTTTGGTTCTTGGTTTTTTTGTTTTTTTGGGTTTTTTTTGGTTTTTTTTTGGGGGGGGGGGGGGNNNNTGATTGTTGTTGATCTATTTTTATTTTGCAGAAACTTTGCCTTTATGGTCATCTTTTATTAAATATTAATAAAAAAGAAATGATTATTTTTATTTTTTTTTCATTTCTCATACACGATTACAACATTGACATAAATATCAGTATCGAGACAACTTTCATTTTATATATCAATACATATAATAACGGTAACATTTCATATGTTTATGTTAGAAAACAGCACTAGTTACACATCAAGCAAGATACAGAGAACAAAACAAATTATTGAATACAAATGTCACATAGTGGTACACACTGCCCAGATTCCCACAGGTTAGACCGTATCGTTTTTTCATTTATTTTATTTTACTTTTTTTCAAGGTATTTCGAGCAAAGGGGGCTAACAATTTACAAAATACAAATTTTAACAAAAAAGAGTCTGTGGTCTGGGCTTATCTCGCCCTTTATTTTAAAACAAACTTATTTTATTATATCTTTTCTAAAAGTATTTCAATTGGAGATTGTACTTTTCAGCAATTTTCTGCATTTTCTCTACCCTTTCTTTAGAATACACAAAGTTATCTTGATGTCTCGGATCGTACCAATGTATATGACTTCTTTAAACATTCAAATACAAATATGAAAGTTTCCTGTGGCAAATCGAATGTTACTTTCTTTACTTCTAAGTGTTTTCTAGGCTTAGTGACTTTTACCGGAGACATAGTTTTCCAATTCTCGGCTTTGTGTTTGATGTCACTGTTTCCTAACTGTCTTTTTGGAACCATTCTTATTCGGTCAACTTCGACTGGTTGGACTACCGGTTCAAGCTGTCCATCGTGCCTAGTGGTGTAGCGGTAGAGTTTCTACTTTCTGTTGATGTTGATGGTTGTGAAGGAACTGGACTGCCAGGTTCATTCTACTCATTTTCAGCGGGGTCAATATCTGCGACGAGTCGGTTGTACTTAATAATAATAGTATTATGAAATGTGATCAGAATGCATTTGCTTATATGCAAAGCAAATGGCTTGAGATGCTTATTGAGCACTTGTTAAATTATTACAAATAAAAATAAAACCACAAATTAAGGAGCTTTCATTGGTGCTTCCGGAGCAGTGTTCAAAGCTAATAACATGTGATTAAACATAATTTTTGTAATTGATTCTTTCACCTTTTTCTTTTTTAATTTTAATTTAAAGGTAACATTACAAAATTTACCCATTCAACTCAAAATCGCAATATTTATTGATCATATTTTAAAAAGTTTTTTTTTGTTTTTTGTTTTTTGTTTTTGTTTGTTTTAAAATTGTGATTTTGTATTTGATATATTGTCTGTACTTTAATCAAATTCAAAATATAGCAACTTATCACTTCTTTTGAACTAGTCAAGAATTGCATCCATATTCTTCAAATTAAATTCAAATTTACACATGTTACACAACTTTTTACTTTTCTAAATTTTGATTCAATTTTCTGTTAATTAATTTGCTACAACATTAGTCTCAAGTACTAAATAAATATACCTTTAGGCAATTAAATAAAAAGTTGGATTACTGGGAATAGTGATTTTTAAAAAGTTGGGTAAATGGGAAGCCACCCAACAGGTATGGATATTACGTACTGGTTACCTATTCAGTCAGACCAAGGGGTAATAAATCAACTAAGAATTAATGTTTTGACAAATATACAAATCAGTTTCATAACAGATTTTGACTTGCTTATTAATAATAGTCATCGGATTATTAATATTGCATCGAGACATTATTAAATTATTTTAAAAAAATATAAAATTTCAAATTGAAAATTTTATGCGGATTCCCTTTAAAATATGTCAAGGAAATCCTGAGTAAGTGTAAGTGTATATAATTTTATTTATCATTATCATTTTTTTTACTATTTATTTATATAATTTTCATTAATCTTTCAATTTTAAAAGAAATCATAATATATGTAAAGACCATCGCATTTAATTCACTTGAATATTGGCTATCGGCTTATCATGTATTTCCTAAGGACAAAGCTAAACCTAAGTTTCGGTTAGGGAAACTGGAGTTTCCCTTCCGAAACCCAGGTTTCCCTATGGAAACTCGGGTTTAGCTTTGGAAATCCATAGAAGGCCAAGCTTTGCATGTATTTTTGAAGGGAAACCTACATTTAGGTAGGGAAACTCGAGTTAAGCGCTGGAAAACCTAGTTTTCGCAACCGAAACCTAGGTTTCCATCTGAGAAACCTAGTTCTCCTGACGGAAACCTAGGTTTCCCTATAAAACTCGGGTTTAGCTTTAGAAACTCATAGAAAGCTGAGCTTTGAATGTATTTATGGAGGGAAACCTACATTTAGATGGGAAAATTCGAGTTTACATTTGTAGCTCTGGAAAACATAGTTTTCGTTACCGAGACCTAGGTTTCCCTCTGATAAACCTAGTTTTTCTGACCGAAAATGAGGTCCCACATGTTAACTCTGGTTTAGCTCTGGAAACCCTAGTTTACATAAGCGAAAACCAGGTTTTCCTTAGGAAAATTATGTTTTCCTTAGTTATGCTAACTTTCGCGTGCCATATATATACCCGCGCTCCCCAATTTGATTCCAGAAATTTAAAGTAATTGGGTGTAGAAAAGCAATATGCATTGAAAGTTTTGTAAAAATTTAAGTAAGTGGTTTACGAGGAGTTGTCGGGAAGTATAATAAAGAAATAAATTTAAAATTGGGTATAAGGAGGGCCACCGACTTCGTGTTAAAATATTCAGAGTGGTGGTGAAAGATTTTGTTCTTTTTTTACTATTCTTTGATATTTTGAAGAAGAATGTATTATATGCCTCAAATTTGCAAAACGTGTAATAGCAGACATTAATTATCTTGTAGTGTTTGTAATATAATTTATTACACATAAAGTATTTGTACTAAATAACTACCTTAAAATGTAAAATCATCAGGAATAGAAAAAAAATCTTACTAATACAAACAAAACTTTATAGTAATTTTGGTTTTGCAAGCATTATATATTTTTATATAATATATATATATAAACATAGTGGATATTTTCTTTTATTTCGACGTGTGCGTTTTTAAAACCTTGCTTTCTGGGGGGGATTAATTATGATCTAGGTGTCAGTTCGTCTGCTTACTATAGAGGTACATACTTTGTGGCGTCAGCTCCTTCTATCCACTGTGTGGAATTAACTGAAAGTTAAGAACATATTGCCATTCATGTGCACCAAATATTTAAAAATTTTATTTGATATGCGTTTTTTCTGTTGAATTTCTTGAATCAAATAGGGGAGTGGGTTTATAAATAAGGTTTCTTTGTAGTTTTTGTTTCGCTTTGTTTGTTTGTTTTTTTTAGATACATGTAAACAAAATATTTTTAAATTTTATTTAATGTGCGCTTTTTTCTGTTAAATTTTTATTTCTTTTAATGTGCGTTTTTTCTATTAATTTTTTATTTCTTGAATCAAAGAGAGGAGCGGGTTTTTAAATAAGTTTTTTTTTTGTTTTTGTTTTGTTTTGTTGTTTTTTTGTTTGTTTGTTTTTTCTTTTGTTTGTTTTTGTTTTTCTTTTGTTTTTTTTTGTTTGTTTGTTTTTTGTTTGTTTGTTTGTTTGTTTGTTTTGTTTTGTTTTTTTTATAAACATGACTTTGAATTATGCATCTTCTGTAAATTAATGCACTTTTATGGTAATATTATAAATTAATCAAATATTTTTCATCGTGTAAGGAATAACTCTCTTCCTTTTATCAGTTTAGATTTCTTTTTTTTATCAATACCATGTTCCAATTGTAAACGAATGTCAAAAATAACGTTGATGATTGTCCTGTTTTGTGGTTGTTTATTAAATATATAGAATTTTTGGCTCTTATAATGTGATAATTGGACATTATAATTTATCTCAAAGACAACATCCCTGGTCATTCTTCCATTTACGTTGAAAACAATAGAACAATTAATGCTCCCGCAAACCAGAAATGGTAAAATTTCTATTATCGAAGGGAAGGGCAACAGAAAGAAGTTAAATACATCTAATTAGATTTTCTATTTAGGTCACTTCCTTGCTGAGTTTAACACTGTTTGGTTCGTTATATGACAACAATGGCCTGAGTTAATGTCTAAATATACACATTAACTGGAAGAAATGAAAATAAACCAAAGGGATATGTTGTCTTGAGAATAATATATTCAATCTCCACATGTCTATAAATCTAAGTAACGCAGTGTTTTGTAATTTCCTGTAGTCTCGTAAATCCAGGAAAATAATTACGACGGTTCCGGCAAACTCTCTAGATGTTCGAAGAAAAGATAGTCAACGTCCTTACAATCTTCCTACATCATTAAGACGAGTGAAAATTACGGAAGATTCAAATGTTGGTTAAAAGTAATTGGTTAAAACAACTTCGAATGTTAAAAACATCGACACACAACAAAATTCGTCATAAACAAAAATAATATTCCGATGTACTTTCTGTCCTTTAACTCGTGGCATAATTCCTGCATTTGCTAATTTCTTTTTTTTACAACATTTCCTTGAAATTCAATAAATCGATAACCTAATCCGTAAGGCAAAGAAATGAAAAGTACAAAATGTTCAAATATCCAAAGACGTATAGAGAGGCAAGTTATAAAGTACAAACGACAAACGAATAATTACGCTTAAAAAGAAAAGCACTAGTCTAGCATTGTGAACTCAACGAAAGACAGATGTTCTCCGAGTGTGAAGTCTTGTGTAGTCATAGTTAGTGTTTGTGTCAGTCCCGTAATAGATGACATACATGGTTGTATAATTTTTCTCTTACTATATATTTTACGAAAGGATATGGAGTAAATGAACATGAGATACATGTATGCATAACAAGAGGTGCCTTTGGTAGAGACATGGCAGTTTCAAAGAAAGGATAAAAGCTTTAAGTAATAATTATACTCATAATAGGTTAAAAAAACCTTATATGGTTCCTTACATAACTGTTTTTACCTTTTATTGCAGGTAATCCTTGACAACAAAAATGAACAACACTACTGTGACATCTTATAACTTTACAGATCAGTGCAATCCACCTATGAACAATCTGTATGCATATGCATGTGGTTATTTTAGATTGCATGGCTATATAAGCTTGGCAATATGTTGCTTTGGAGTACCAACAAACATAGTCAACATTATAATACTAACGAGAAAGAGTATGAGATCGTCTATCAATAATATTCTAACAGGCATTGCCATATCAGATGCATTAACAATGATATCATATATCCCCTTTGCTATTCATTTTTATATTATTCATGGTCTTGAACGAACTCCAGAGAAATATTCGTATGGATGGACGTGGTTTTTAGCCTTACATGTCAACCTTACTGTAACTACACATACGATATCTATATGGCTTGGAGTTTTTATGTCAATAGTACGTTTCATATATATAAAATCAATGGGCATTGGCAAGATAAATATAGATCAAACGAAATCAGTACTGGTTGTAGTGCTTGTGTATCTTATTTCCATAATTATTTATATCCCAGCTTATTCAATTACTAAAGTAGTTCCCGCAGCCAATGGAACAAAAGGATATGGACTACAGAATTATCGATTAGGAGATACTGATATGCCCTGGATAGAAGCAGTGGCAGCATGGATATTTATAATCATGGGAAAAATTTGGCCATGTATCCTGATAACTGTTTTTGGAAGTCTTCTTTTATATACTCTTCATGTAAGTCAGTTGCGTGCAAAATCATTGAAAGGAGCAAGAGTTGAGGAACGCATGCGTACACACAGGCGCACTACAATCATGTTATTAGCTATAATATGTATGTTCATTATAGCAGAACTGCCACAATCAATATTGGTATTGATAGGTATATTTAAAAAGAATTTCTTTGGAAATGAGTACTTGTTACTAGGCGACACCATAGACATTATAGCACTTATAAATAATGCTACAAATTTTATAATGTATTGTGCAATGAGTCGACAATTCCGGGATATATTATGCGAAATGGCGTGTAAGTATATTCCTGGTCAGAACGAGGACACAGTGTACCGCCATGTTAAATCTGGACATACTAAAACATCCCACGTTCATCTTTAACTATTCCGCAATCTAACATTAACATACCGAGGACGTCAACCTTTGGAGAATAGGGTCTGTAAGTCTTACATGTGACACCGAGAATAAAATAAAAGACCGACGTGAAAACATTTCCCACCAAACATGTCGCTGGATAAATATGGCACTTAAATTGTAATTTGTGCCATTTATTTTGTAAATAAGAAAAGCACGAATTTAAAAATCCAACGAGCCTTACCGACCTTTCACATCGCCTTGTGACATCTCGAAAAACTTCCAACACATTATATTAGAATATGGCTGACTTGAAGATATTACCCAAGTTCAACTATATTGATCGAATCGTCATTACAGTTTGATTGTTGTGAAACACCCATGCCAATGGTTATTAAAAAATGATGACATTCCACGTTTAAAATTGATTCATTGTGTATTTATTACATTATGATGGGAGTCAATGATACCAGGAATGAAGTCTAAAAACATTATCTTGAAGGATTTTTAGATTTTTGAAATTGCTATGATTTTTTATAACAGTTGAACAATTTATTTTAAGATTTCAGAAACCAAACAAAGGATACAAACTACACTAAAAATAACTTCACTATATCTAACATCATATCCGTTCAGAAAAAAGTTCAAATGTGTTCCACATTCCGAATCGATGAGTATTTCTGTTATAGTTTCCATAATGCAAAATTGAGCTTTTTTGGAAAAGAATTATATAACCGGTGTTATAAGTAATGGATAGTTTATGGTATCCAATGTTTAGACCAATATATTTGTAATTCATGTCCCTTTTCCATTGCCCTATGCAAACGTTTATAGTTTCAATAGTTTCAATAAAGGAGAATAATTTGCATCAAAGATACATTTGATTGGATATATTATACATACTGTAATATCGTTCATTTTCTTGAGGATAGATTTTCACGGATTTGATCTTTAACTCTTTTTGGTGGAGGCTAAAATTTATTGATTAAATAACATTCGTAGAGATTCAATTTTGTTGATAACTCTTATCTACGAAATAAACTATCCCCGTGAATATTTCTGCTTTATAATATTAAAACAGTAAAATAAAAAAAAACTTAAATTTTTTGTATGAAGATACTTGCATACATTATTGATTATCTATAAATCGATTTTTAGCTCGCCGGGACGAATGTCCGGAGAGCTATTGTCATACCCCCGGCGTCAGCGTCGGCGTCGTCAGCAAAAACTTAAACCTTGCTTGTGGAATGGAGACGTTAGGAGATGGGATGTTGATATTTAGTATGTGGCTTCCTTGTGACGAGAGCTTTCTTGTGGAACCATATTTGTAGACATTTTGACCTTGACCTT
>MJUU01028540.1:177678-207323 GCA_002080025.1 Modiolus philippinarum
TTTTTTTTTAAAACTTTAACTTTGCTTCTAGAATTAAGATGTTTAGTGGTAGGGTGTTCATATTTGTTATGTGACGTTCTTTTGATGAGAGCTTTCTAATGGTACCATATTTATAGACATTTTGACCTTGACCTTGCCCTGAGGGCAATTTTTTAAAAACTTTAATTTTGCTTCTAGAATTAAGTTGTTTAGTGATAGGGTGTTTATATTTCATATATGACTTTCTTGTGAAGAAAGCTTTCTTTCGAATTTATTGTGCATTGAGGTTACTTGAATCCCCGGCGAGCTATGTTGTCTTCTGACAACTCTTGTTTAATTGTAACATGACTTGAATATTCAATTATAAGTAGATTAACTTCCAACAGACACGGATTGAATACATCGTGCCCACTTGGATGACAAGAATAAAATAAAACAGAAAGGTATTTTTCCATATTTCCTTTTTTTATAATTTTTCTAATGATTTCGTATAATAAATTGTCGAACGGGCCATTTTTAGAATTTATATAGACTTTATCTTATTGTTTTAGTGCGTTTCTGCTAATTTAATTTATTAAAGGAAGTATGTTGAAGTTTATAACCATTTAGTCTTTACTATTGCTAAGTGTTTGATTTTTTCTGCACTGAAGATATATAAATTTTCAAAATTACCATCTGCAGGAACTAAATTTACAGTACTCTGTTACGGTATAGCGGGTAATTTACGCGGTTGCCAAATTTCGTGAATAGAAAATTGTGTATAGGACATTCATTGTGAAAATATACTGACTTTAATTTTGCGACTTTTTATTTTGGCGCTTAAATTAACCTCGCGAATATAGCAAAAATTAGAAAATCGCGAAAAGTACCCGCTATACGTATACGGTTATTATCGCCATTGTGTCGATTCTTCTGCTGGTCAACTGTTAGTCCCTTGGGTATTAACCGACCTAGTAGTCCATACTTCTATGCTGGTTTGAAACCACTGCTTTTGAATTTTCTTTGGAGAGATGCAGTATGTATTTTTTGTAAATTCTGCTGAAAACTTAGGAGTATCCCCCTCGTGCAAAGATCTGTCTTAAGCTGATTCTTGCTTTCAATCCAGGTCCTCTTCTCGGTCAGCTTTTATGGGCTACCCGATGTTATGATATAATTTGCAGGGAAGTTACATTAGTTGGCGAAATGGCTATTGGCAGTAGCTAAATTTACATAATTTCAGGAATTTCCTGTTTAGTGTACCCATATTTGATTACTTAGTGAAATAAGTTGACAATGAACAAATAAAGGGATATGGAGTTCATGTACATGGGACAAAATCCCTATAAATACACGGGGTAAGATTAAGCAAATGGAACAATGCTTTAATTGTTGTTCTTCATCTTGAGGTCACCATGAGGCCTTCAACAAAGAACAAACACTCTGACCTCATAGAAAGTTCAAGACGGCCCCTAGCACCGATTTGAGAGGAATTCAAGTGCTTAATGTTGAAGAACGCTACATTCATGCATTCTTTCTCATGGATGAGGGGTCGTCAACAAGCATAACATATCGGGCAAAGTACTCTTACAAACACTATCATCCGATGCCAGACAAAGGGACCAATAGACAATACAACATGTAAACCACCACAGGGCACTCATAAGAAAACTTGGCATGTAAAATCGGGAGTGGTGGGCAATAATATACAAATGGCCATAAAAATAGTTTAATTTTTACAAAACAAGAAAGCCAAATGTTTAATTTTGATATTGCATTCTATGAGAAATTCTCACATGAATAAGTACAACATTACTGACAAAAAAAAAAGAGCATACACCTCAAACAAGGAAAATCTTTTTACGAACCCAACACCGCACGAGAGACAAATTCATCCGTAGATAAACAATGGCTGATTTACTGAACGAAGTAAACGTAAATAGTTCATAAAAGCTCACATACCAACAAAGGAGTGCATAGTGTTACAAATCAAACCGATGGTATGTTGTCAACAAAGATTATTCTGTAATGCTTTATTTTATTTATTATATAATGCAGAAAAAGCGAAGATTAGCATATCGGCATTTCATTATAATATACTCTGTAGCAGTCAATTTCCGCGATTGTAAAATTTTGCGATTTCCCTCTCAAAGGGGGTTTTTAGTTTGAGCGGTCATCAATTTTGGCGAGCATAAATAGAGACTTAAGGCATAAATTTCGTTTGCTTCTATTTTTGCGATTGTATAAACTTTGCGAATATAGCGAAAACCAGAACCTAACAAAAATTACTACGGTACAATTCTTTAAAGAAAATTAGACATTGATATCAATAGATAATTTAAACATGGAAATCTCGAAGGTACAGTTTAATTTCCGTTCAGCGGGTTGCCGTTTGTTCTGCTGAAGTGAAATATCCAGGAACATCCTACATTTTGATTGGTAAGCTTGAGAGGGGACATGAGACAGTATCCACGTGGTACACAAATTACAATTTTTAAATGTTTTATAAAGGAAAATTGAAGCACTTATAGCAAAATATAATAGTTTTTCGGGCTTCATAGGGGTTACGGGTTCATATTCCCCGTCCTTGCTCAAAATCCCAAACACGGATCAGGAATATGAACGTTAGCGAATAACATATATCTTCTCAGTACAGATAGAATCATTTAAGTTTTAATTTCCTCTACTGGATTTTACTTTTATACCGAAACTGATAAGTTCAACAAGGCAGGTATCTTACCAGAAACAGGAGATGTTTATTATATAGATTCTTATGTTCTTTGGGTTATTTTGTTTTTACTGACTGTTCGGTTATCACTTATTTTAATTTGGAAGACCAAAAACTATTAAAATATCTGGGATCATACACCTTGAGGACCTTAAACGCAAACTCAACTAAGACTGTATAAGGCAGATGAGCCTTAGTTTTCCAAAAAAAATTATTGTATCGTTTTCCAATGATTGGTTATGGATGACTCGGATGGAAATGTCGTATAGCAGGTAATTTTCGCGGGGGTTTTATTTTGGCCTATTTTCGCAGACAGACAGAAATCGCGAAAATAAATTCCGCGAAAATTTTATTTATTCTTACGTTTTCAGAAATTAGTAAATTTTGGTTATCTCCCCTGATTACGATAGTTCCGCCATTAAGGGGTAGATGGGTACCACAGACAGTGCATTACTTATACCGATAAATTATTGAAAAAAGAAATACTTCCTTGCTTTTTTCATTTCAAGGCAAGAACTCTTTTAATCTACATGTTAAAAAGTTTAAATTGAAGTTTTGTATTTTTTTTAAATTTGTGTATTATTTAAAAAATTGATTGGAATAACGGAAAATATTTGTTTCAAGTAAATCTTATAGCACATTAAAATATTGATATTTCACAGAGTAATCACAAAACCCGAAATGGTACGTATAATGCGAGATGTTACTATCCAAATTAACAAGTTGTCAACCTTCCTGTGAATAAACTCTATGCTGTCCCAATCTACACAGGTACCTGTATACCCTATGAAATATGCAAGCTTCTCTGTAATCTGAGTGTGTAAAAATCAACAGGCTTTTAAACAAAACTGTTTAATAAGTTTAATAATCATTTTTATAACAAAGAATTGAAATGAAGAAAAAAATAAATAAATAACATTTGTGATTTGTATAGCGAGGTATACCTATCTTAAATATATACTTCAAGACATAATCTCAAAAGAATTATTCTTTAAAAAATGGAAAATGGGCGAATATGGCAAAATGTGTGGCATATCAAGCAACGTCAGAAAACATATTTTCGCAAGATGTGTATTGAAGGTGTTTTTGAAATACACGAGTTTGAAAAATTTGTGTTCTTGCTGTGTTTCTCACAATTTATGTTTTAATTCAATCTAAAACCTTTAAACCGATGCACCTAAAATACGTGTCTTTTTGGCCATGTATGTAACATATTCACTGTTATGATTATTTCTACAAAAAATAAACCAAAAAAAAAAAAATAATAATAATAAATAAAATTGAAAAAAACACAAAATAGTTATATCTATAAACAATTTCTTGTCTGTACAAACTAAAGAAAAAGCACTCCATGCATCTGAAATAAAAAAAAATTCGATCAAGATGAAAAATGTATACTGAAATACACCAAATGTGAAATACACTAATTGAAAGAAGACAAATACAATGTAACCACAATAATTTGAAGCTGCTGGTGATTTTGAAATTGTTAAAATATTCGATCCAGGTAATTAACACGTTAAATTTAATCTTTAAAATATCTGTAGATAGATAGGTCTTGATTTGACCTTTTATTTTTTCATTTTTCCAATTAATAAAAGTGCATTCGTAAATCAACTGAAAATGCAGACCATCAACCAAAAGCATAACATGAGTAAAAAATTCGACATGATGTGCTATATATTTCCTTTTCTTCTGGAAATTGTGACAAAAAGAATACACAAATTTTACAGAAATCCCTTATTTAATAATTCCAATGTTCTTGACATATTTGTAATTCTGACGTTCTGATTGGATAAAACAACGGTGGGCGTTAACATTGTCAACAGGTTTATAACTTGATAATTTCCGGAGGGACTACTTTCGGTTTCTAATGAAAACAATATGGCCGACGCATCTTCTCGGTAATTTTCGTGTGTCGTGTTTCTACACAATTAACGAGTATTTTCAATTAAAATTGTAACAATAATGATAGAAATAAATAAAATTGTCTTACCTTAGTTTCTGAATTAAAAATATTCTCAAAATAAGCACTTACATCCCATAATATGCACAAAATATCGTCTGCATTTGATCCAAAGTATGAGCACGGAAGCAGAGCTTGATTCAGATCTAGTGGTCGAATACAATGCCATGGAACCCCATGGTGTCACCTTTGAATTACAAATGCCTGAAGGCATGGACACTGAACAGGTTTCCGATATCCTGGAATTATTTGAGGTGCTCCAAAATGACATTCCGGAGTTTGACGAAATGCTCGTAGAAGCTGTCAACAGCATAGAGAATCAGGAACTAGCTGGTCCTGTTTCTGAAGCCAATATAACTACTCCTCAGGCAATTCAAATTGTTAACGCACCAACTGCAAGTCAAGTGCCTCAAGAAATACAAACAAATGAACAAGCTGCTGCTTTAGCAACCAACAACAGTACTGCTGCAAGTCGTTTTAAAGTTCTAGATGATCACCAACTACTTGAAATTGAGCAGAATCAATACAGTATTTCCACCAAGAAAAACACTAAGTGGGGTGTTGGTGTATTCAGTGGTTAGTGTTGTTGTCTAGGTATAAATATGATAAAGTTGAACAAACTTTCTTTACCCTACCCAGTGAATAATCAGTTTTGACATTAAAATAACAAATCAAAACATGACCATTTCCTGGACAGGCTTGAAAAATATCTCTTTTAAGTCACATCCATGCACTGTTCAACTTCCCTTTTTACCTGTAAAATAAAGTTTATGGTGGTAAATTTAGTTATTTCACAAATTAGCCCAACTGGAACAGACTTATTGTCCATTTTTCATTAATAAAAAATTATGAAGTTCAGCAATTTGAAATGTAAAAAATCGCACATACAAAACCAAATTGCATTTGTTTCGTTGGTCATGCAAAAAAGCAAAAATATTGCCAATTGCAAGTACATGTATTAAATATAGAAAACAACATCGGTCACAAAAAACAGTTCCTACAAATTGCATTTCTTTTCTTCGGCTTGTAAAATATATAGCAAAATATTGCTTTAAATACTAATCAATTAATATTTATACAAGGTTTCATTATTCTATCACATGTACATGTACACGTTTTTTGTATAATGGACTTCCAAATGTTTTGGTTTGATCTGCTCCGACGATACACAAGTTGTCGAAATGTGCATATGCAGGAAATAAATTAACAGTAACTTCGATATTTAGTTATTATGTATATGTAAATGTCACGATATCAAGTACATTAGATATAAATTTCTAAATCTTACAATGTCTTGAATAACTGGTTTTCAAACAAGATGTAGCTGAAATATTGTTAATCACCTATCAAACAAGCAACAAAGCGCCCGCCTTATTATAAGCTCTATCTAAAATTTGTTAGTGACGTTATATTTGAACAATAAGGAAAAATATTGTTCAAACTAAAAATACGAATATAGCTGATTAATTTAATGAGAAAAATATATGAGAAACCCTAAGCAAAAGTACAATTTTTTTTCAGCATGGTGCCAAGAAAGATTAAATGAAGTTTTCGATTTTAAAACCGTGCCACTGTCAGTATTAAATGAAAATCTCCGCAAATTCTATGCTGAAGCACAACCAAAAAATGTCCAAAACAGAGCAAAAAAAAATGAGTGATGATCAAGCGGCCGAATATCACAAAAATTCAATGAGAACTGTTCGTTCAGCACTGAATAGGCATATGAAAGATCTTGGACCTCTTGTTGATATTGTTAAAGATACGGAATTTAAATCTTCAAATGCAATGTTGAGTTCAAAAATGAAATACAATTTAAAGAAGGGGTTATCGCGACCGACTAAACACCACCCCACCATTCCAAATGTTGAGCTTGCTAAAATCAATGATTTTCTATCACAGAACAATCCCGTTGCTTTAAGATTTCGTGTTTGGTATATCCTGGCCATTCATTTTGTTAGCCGCGGCTGTGAATTTCACCATCAACTTACGCTGGCATCTTTAAAATTTCAGAGAGATGAAAATGACACCGAATACGTAACAATCAGCCACGAGACACAACAAAAAAATTATCAGGGTGGATTAGATGACCATTCCGAAGAGGCATCTGACAAGAGACTTTACGCTTCCGGGGGAAATAATTGTCCAGTACAAACCTTATAGGGAAAATGAAAGGATATGGAGTGAATGTACATGTGACAAAAACGCACACGATACATAGAAAACTCCAGTTTGCATTCTTTCTTATTAAAAACTGATAAAAATGCAACTGCGTTGTTCAATGAATGTCACAAGGATGCGCTACGTAACCCTGATGTATGTGACATATGGTTCACTGCAGTCCCTGTTAAGCAGAAGAAATTTACTACCTTTATGGCAGATATCTGCAAAAACAGTGGCGTCAGCAGGTATACAGCTCCCTGAGGGCAACAGCTATTACCGCAATGAGTGATGCCGGGTTCACCGATCGTAATATCATGTTTATGTCTGACCATAAGAGCGAGGAGTCACTTAAATCTTATTGTCGACGTCCAAGTACTACACAAAAACAAATCATCAGCAACGTGCTTGAAAATGTTGCTACTGGTGAAAAAACCTTACAAATCGCTACCGCCGCAAATACTGTGTCTCCGGTGTCCGTACCAACTGTCATGCCTTCTCCTAACATTCCCGTAATGCCTGGTGCACTTACAAGTAACCAGAACTTGAACATTAACTGGGAAAATACTGGTTTTGGTGCATACTCCGTCTTCAAGGACTGCAACTATCACTTCCACGCGGGAACGTCAGCTCAGTAAGATGGCGTGAGATGGTCACATGGTAATCGAAGCGACAGACTATTTCTTGAACATTGACATCGTTAAATATGTTAAAATGTTATTTTTATTGTTGATTTTTCTAGTTAAGACATTTTCAGTAGTTTAAATCGATTATTTATTGAAAAGGAGTAAATGGTGATAGGGATTATTTTATCTCTTACCTATATTTCAAATTCAGTATATTACTACGCTTGTATGTAATATTGAGGCTCTCGATAAAATATTAAAATTATGAAAAACTGAAATTTTTACTTAATCGTTTTAATTGGAATTATAAGGATTGAACGCTATTTTGTAGGAATTTATCAACTTATAAACTCGGGCCGAGTCACTCACAAACTTTGCATAAACGTCCCTCGGACGTTTCTTTAGTTTGTGAGTGACTCGGCCCGAGTTTATAAGTTGATAAATTCCTACAAAATAGCGTTCAATCCTATATTATTTTCCGATTTGTTTTTAGATTCACAATAACTTTTTACTCATTCCTATAAGAAGAAATTTTATTCATAATCTAGTAATGAAGTATTTAATACTTGAAGATAGTGTGTACTGCGACTAATGTTATTTTAGTCCCAAGTGTGTATTTGGAATTGGATTACAAACGAAAATATTTTTAACAACAATAACGGAAAAGCCATCATCAAATATAGATATTTCTTTCAATTTGTTTCAAATAATTTTGATTTACTCATGTTTTAGAGATTTATTCCAAATATGTGCACAATATTATTATCGATCTTTATGTGTATTCCGACGTCGAAAAAAATAAATTGAATAAAGAACAACGCTGAAAATCTTTGATTTTTAATGTAGTCTTGGGCAAAAAGGATAAACTGATACGTATTTTTATTTTTATTTTGGGTACATCCCGTGAATACGGTACCCACAAATTGCACTTTTCAAAAGCATGTTACCACACAAAAATGTTTAATATCCGCCTTTAAACTTATTTTCTGCCATTCTCTTATCTTTTATCTCTTCGATGACTCTATTAACATGCCTCTTACTTTTTGAATAAACAGGTAAACCGCATTTAAATTACCCCAACTGTGCAATACCATTCAATAATTGAAGTAATCGATAAAGCCCTAGTCGGGTCAAATCTGTCTATCTGTGTCGAATTTTGATGTTCCGAATGAAACAAGATGGCTGCCCCACAATTTCAATTCTGAAAACGTCTATAGGACCTTTGATAATCTGCGGCATTTAAAACGCTTAAATTTTTTGCATACTTTTTCAAATCAAATCCGCGAAAATAACCCGCTATACGGAACCCTCAAGGACAAATTGTCTTCCAGCACAGACAGACAACGGCCCTGAAGTAATAAAACAAAAAAATTTTGCCTTTAACTCGTGATATCCAATATAGAAAATAGCCAACAGGACAGACGCCAGCAATATGGCAAGCAGACATATAAAAGGCAGTAAATAGAGGCAATTTTACCGAATTGTCAAACAAATTGACAAAGCATCTGCAAAACCATTGGATGATTGTCAAACGCAATGGTCAAGACTTGGTAAAGGACCATTGCGGTTCAATATCAATTGTGAAACAAGGACAGTAGAATGCTGAAGGAACAAATGAGTGGTATTTATATAAATCGAAGTCCAGACATGGCCAAAACGAGGGCACAGAACAAAATGACGTTAGACAGATACAAAGTACAGAAATCACAACATTCAAAACCAAGGCACTCACAGTGTTAGCTCCCATGAAACTGAGCGTGATATCAGGTGCTCCGGAAGGGTAAGCATGTCATGCTTTGTTAGCAGCATCCGTCACACTGGAATTGAGTCAATCTAGAAAATGTCAAAATTTGTAGTCAAATCCGGGAAGACGTTCACTTTCATTTGGGACACTGACACGTCATATCTTGCAATGATGTTGTGGTAACGGCCATAGAATTTTTTTTTTAACTTTTGGATCATTTTAATTGATAACATGCTGTTAATAAATCCCCTTAATTGGTGGTACAACGATCCCACCAAGGTTCTTCCCTGTGTATTAGTCTCTTAACCAATCCAGGGGATTTGACAGCAGCACGTTTAGCAAAAAGATTCAAGCTGTCCAGATTTCCGTACACCACAAAATCAGCATAAAATATCGCTATTATCAAAATAAGTCACACAGTTGTAAATATACTAATTATCTGGCCTGAAATGTATAATTTGTCTTACTCTTTTAATGAAAGAATCATTAAAAATGCTATTAACTAAGCATAGATTTAATTGTTCATATAATTTCCTTAAATTCATTGATATGTTCGGCCATAGAATTTCTCAAGGATGAAATTAACATAGGCTGAACAAATCCCTGATTATTCAGCTTTTTGGACAGTTTGTTTGCTCTGTTCAAAAAATCATTGTTCAAACTACATGATAGACAGTAACGAATCAACTGTGGAATGTACACGCCATAGATCGGAGGGCTAGTTGTATGGCTGCTCAGATATGGAAAGTTACAACTGGGAAGTTAAAATCATCACGCTTGTCATATAGCTTAGATTTCAAGCGTTCATCTTCGTCAATATGCAACAAAATATCAAGGTACGAAGCTGAAGTAGTTGTATCAGTAGATTCTTTAAATTTCAAGCTCATTTGGGATAGATCTGATGTTAATATTCCTCACATTTTGGATTATTTAGAGAAAGTACATTGTCTATGTAGCAGAAGCTGAAAATAAAGTCGGATTTGTCTGACATGAACATTTTACCTTGCGTTTTATAGAAATTTTCTGTTTTTATCAAAATTCTAACCACTTGAAAATACAGGGGCTTCATTACGTGTATAGCACTCGGTAGATGTTCTTGGTACTGGATTTATTCTCCTATTTCGACATTTGTTGGTAATGAGTACTTCCTTTTGTACTACTTTTGGGTTATGGCTTTCCATAAAATAGATTCTAATGCTGCTGATGAGAGGTTACTCCTTGAAACACGCGTACAGCGTAAGGAAATTTACTGTTTTTTTATCTTGTGTATTTTTGTATCTTAAAAACCATTGGGCCAATGCCACAGCTGGTGAACCAGAGGTCCCCGAGGGTATTCACCAGCCCAATAGTCAAACTTGTCTGACATGAAAATTGTACCTTGCGTCCTATAGAAATTTACTTATTTAACGAAATTCTAACCACTTAAAACTACTGAAGCTTCATTCCGTGTATAGTACTCAGTAGATATTCTTGTACTAGATTTGGCCTCGACAGTTTTGGTAATGGGTTCTTTTTGGAATACTTTTGGATTATGGCTTTCCATATAGTTTTTTTACCAGTAATTATTTCTAATGCTGCTGATGAGAGGTAACTCCTTAAAACATGGTTTTTAACATAACGAATTTACTGTTTTTATGCAACTTGGGTAATTTTGTATTCCGCTTTTACGTCATATTGAGGTTATCCAGCAGTTAACAGCTATGTTGGTTCCTTCGATGGATTTTTTTTTGCAAAAACATCTAATTATTTCCATCAAATCAAACTTCTTATTTATTAAAATTAAATGACGATTTTATTTGTTATTAACATCAAATATGGATAACATCTGGTGATCAAATATAACAACCACAACCCAAAGAAAACCATATCTAGTAACTAAATACCGATGTTGCTGTGAATTTATTTTCTGCATATGTCTCTTCAGTGCAGATAAAATCTAAACTTTTGGTACCAAAAACTCAAAGATGCTAAAAACTGAACAAATACCCATTATGATCTAAATGTAAAACCAAGGTCAGCTAATATAAGGACAGAGCTTCACATGAGGGTTCAACAAAATTTATAAAAATTTAGATATTGCAAGTTTCCAAATAGAATCGGCTTTTGGGTCAGCACTGGAGTACTGAATACCGGGCTGGTGATAACCCGAGGGGACTAACAGTCCACCAGCAGCGGCATCGACCCAGTGGTAACAAGTTACTAAATACCGATGTTGCTGTGAATTTATTTTCCGCATATGCGCATTTCGACAAGTTATTTAATTTTGTAGTTAAAGCAATATAAGCTGTATTTCTTTATTTTTTTTGGAAGCTCCAAAAAGGCATCATGTCGAATCCATTTATATAGAAAATTATATCACATACCGTATATTGCATGACAACGCCATGAATACTTTATAATTTCGATTATAAAACTAATTTTGCATGCGATTTTGATCAATTATGGACGCTCATTAATGTTCGACTTTGATATCGGACCTGACCGAGATACTATTTTTAGTTGACATAAACAAATGTACCACCGATCGGCAAACTTCGGCTTTGTTACGGTACTTGGTATATGTCTACACTTGATATTTGTGATGCGGTTGCCGGTTTACACATAACTTTTGTCACCTACGCTGGACAATTTAGCTCCTAAGTGTGTAATTTAGAATCAAGTCGGGGAAAATGCTAACAAAATACGACATTTTCCACCGGATAATTCCTCTTAATTCCGTCTCCGGTGTTGGTTAAAAGTTTACCATATACCAGACTGTGTTCCTCTCTGATTTCAAAAGAGCCAATCTATTATGAAAGCTTACGTAATACATAAATAAGGTATGAATTGACGAGTGCAGTGTACACGAGGACATATTTATAAATCGAACATTTAGATTTCAACCGATTAACCCCCCCCCCCCTCCCCCCGACAATTTTTCCACACTAACAAGTCAGCATTTTTTTTCCACATTGCACGTTATTTTATCGGACCATAACATGTTGTCAGTATAAACACTTCTGTTGCGCATGTGTTAGGTACATTTGAATTGAGGTCGAAGGCATACGAATCATCCCGAGAATACATTTTCCTAGCAGTAAATAATAATTTATGTTATATTTTCTTTAATTTTCAAGCTTTTTGATGTGTTAACTCGATGAATTGGACTTGAAACTGCTTTATTGTTGCATATTAAAGCTTGAAATAATGAATTCTTCTTCTAAAAAAAAAAAAAAAGAAAAAGAAAAAAAGAAAGAAAAATTACAGCTCATATTGCTTTAAGTAATAGATTAAATATAATGATGTTAATTTTTTCCACTTTCATATTTTGTGATTTGTTTATACTTGGACGAGACCTCTGCCTGTTCGACAGTACATTAGTTCGTATATATTATATAAAATGCATAGCGGTAGCGAAACAATGGCAGTAGATTACCGATGGAACAAAGAACAAGACAAGAGTATGAACACCAGAAGACGGAAGACCAAAGACGCCACACAACTACAAAACGCAAACAATACACATACAACAATAAAACTAAAGCACTAACAGTGTGAAAGAGCTTTAAAATGTAGACTACATATGATGGAGATGTAGATATATTGCTACTCAAAAATGGAAAGTTAACAATTGGAAAATCAAAATCATAACGTTTGTCATAACTTCATTTTATATAACAAAACACTGGTCGAGTCATGTGTTTATAATACTATTACCAAATTGTAATTTTAAAATGATAACTATTTTCCATTCCTGTATAGAACAAAACGGACTCGCATTTTATACTATACAATTGCATAAGGTGCGGCAACTTTATGATAAAATTCATCAGATTTGAAATAATTTTCCCTATTCAGACTATGACAAAGATTCTTGGTAAGTTTATTCTCACTTCCTAGTAAAAGCATGCCCTTCTAAAAGGAAATTGAACTTTCTTCACTTATTTTAGTCGGAATGGAGATAGCCCAAGGCTATAAAGCATACAATTATATATTTTCAAGTAATTGTGTCTTCATAATGAATGTCACAACCATCTGTTTATAGCTAAAGCCTTCGACATTGACTTTCAAAACCATACCGTGCTCTTTGAAAAAAGTTTGTGTCTAACAATACAGAGCAGAACAATGAAATGTCTTACAGCAACAATAGTGATGCTTTCGTCATAAAGGAAATTTTTGGATTACTTGGTGTCTTGCATACTAAACACTTATTCTTAAATAGCCAATAGAAATCTGAACGTGACGGGAATTTATTGAATATTAAACAAGATTGTCACCATTCAGCTTACCCAAAACTTGCTGTCAAAAGTGTTTTTTCTAACGTTGTATGATCTCACGTTACCTTTGTAAAACCCGTGAGGCAAAGAAAGTATGCTAAATTTTTATTATTTGGTCAGAAGATATTTATATTTGGTTATGTCTTGAAAAACAAACGTAAATTATTACGAGGTCAAAATCACATCTTTGTCGCAGAGTTGAAATGCTATTAGTTCCTTAATTATTACATGGAGTTAAAGGAAAAGAACTATATTTACTAATACCCTTTAATATCTACCTTAAAGTCACGTTAAATTGACGTTCTATCAGTTGCAATAACACATTATTCACTGACTAATTGAGTCATAGGTCCCTCTTGCAACTAACAATTTGCCGAAGGTTTTAGATTGAGAAATAAATCTGTCTTTGATAATATAGATGAAAAGATAGGAAGAGAAATGGCCACAATAACCGTCAACACCAATAGCGGACAATAATCCACAAGAAAACTCCACAAAAAATATAAATGAAAGACTAAATAAAGATTAAACTACGAACTTCCTAAATATCGTCAAATCCAGTAAATAAGGGCATATCACGTAAGTGATGGTTGGCAATGATGTTGCATCATTGATGGGTTTAATTTATTTCATTTGCAACATACGGATTAAATAAGAAATTACTGAAACAACAGAAAAAGTTCAGTTCTGTAGATTACCATTTTGACAACATATGTAAATTTCAATATCAAACAATGCAATACTAATAATCACAATATATGAGAGTTCACACAGAACACATTACTGCTTTATTGAAGATTTTACAGAAAAAATCACATAACTAAAGAACTGGGCATGTTTATTTTTATCCAATATTCTCTCGCATAGTTCTGTCCTTAGTTGATTTTGGCTTTACTATTTAATTTCCTCACTATCAGATTCACACATATTTCGATAAATGGATTTCCAAATGTTTTGATTTGGTCTGCACTGAAGAGATATAAGTTGTCGAAATGTGCATATGCAGAATCTAAATTAACAGTAACTTCGGTATTTTGTTATTCATTTCATGAGAGTTAATGCACGGAAGCGCATTGATGCCAAATGAAGGAATATGTCCTAATTATGAGATAAAATCTCATTATTATGAGATAATTATCTCATCATTATTAGTTATTATCTCATAATTACGAGATGTTTTTTTCTCTATGTGGCATTAATACGTTTCCGTAGTTAAGTGAACTTTTTTTAATCTTTCTTTTGTTATTTGAATGTACTTTAACACTCCCTTTATTACAAATCGATTTATCATAAACCTTACAATAGATACTAACAATGGAAATTTGATAACCCAAGCTATTGTTAACAAAATAATTACAACATCTATATTTCATGAAACTGTATTTTATTTTATTGAAATGCAACTTTTACAATATTACTTCACTAACTGCAGCTGTGCATGTTACACGAATACACTTCGTTAGTAGCTATATGATACCGTACATCATAAAGATAAATTGATCCAATCACCGATTGGCAACATCTACATAATTCAATTACAAATACATTTGTAGTCATAAAGTACTGTAAAAGTCCAAATAAACTCTCTGTCTCAATAAAATTTCAGACAGTGAGTAGATATATAAAATGAAATTATGGCACGTTGTTCAGGGGCCATCATTCTTGCCCGCTGCTAAGGGGCCACCATTATGGCTTGCTTTAAAGGGCCATACATATTTGATAACAAGAGGATGGTTGTTGCCTCGAGGACTGATCGAACCAGGGAACATCAACCACCTAAAGGGTTGACAAATCAACAAGACGATTCCTATTAACAGAGGGCCACACATGTTTTGTTATATTTAGCATATTCCACGCTTAAAATGAGCGTGGGATATACCATGCCCTTGTTAATGTTTGAATACTACAGTTATTTAAAAAACATCCAAAATTTTACCATGATACTGTTTGAGGGATGGAGAAGCAACACGTACCATGGATTTTTAATTGGTTATGCCTTAGGGTTAGAAAATTACATTAACCAATCAGCCACAACAGGATCCTTCAAAAACATATTTTACTGACTTCCAGTGTGACGGGTGTTGTTAACAGAGCAGGACATACTTACCCTTCTGGAGCACCTGATGTCACTCCCAGGAGAGTTCACACTGTGAGTGCCTTGGTTTTGAATGTTGTGCTTTTTATTTCTGTGCTTTGTGGCTGTGTAGCATCATAGTTTCCTGTGTTTTCGTTTTTGTCGTGTCTTTGGACTTCGATTTTTGTAAAACCGCTCCTTTGTTCCTTCAGTACTCTACTGCCGTTGTTTTAAAATGAACCACTTACAAATTATAGGGTAAACGCACATGGGACAAAACAGGTAAAATTAAGCAAATTGAACAACGTTTTTAGATAGATAGAGCTTGATAGAGCTCAGTTGCTTACAAATAGGCTACTTAAGCACGGGTACGTTGCCCATAACTTGAGGTCATCACTACAAAAGTTTTACGGTCGACATGGCGATCTTGTGGACCGCTATGGGATATCTGTTTCCCAGATAACAACAGATCTTTCTCTTTGCCACTAAAGTTTGTTTTTCCTCTACCGGATTTGACTTTACTACCGGAGTTGACATGTTCAACACGACAGGTGTCTTATAAGAAGCAGGAGACGCTTACTCTACCGGTGCACCTGATCGCACCCATGGTTTTTTATTGGGTCTGTGTTGTTCATTTTTGTATATGTGCGTGTCTTCATTTTCTTTTCTGTGCCGTGCTCATGTTATTTTTTTGTTTTTGTTTTTCCGACGTTGCCATTGTCCTTGGATTGTTCTTTTTAGACTGACGGTTTGGTACTCACTTATGGTTTTATTGATCTTGAACTTACCATGAGGCCTTCAACAATGAGCAAAAACTTATCTCGTAGGTGAGACTTATGTATTGAAGTTGTTCAGAGCAACACCCCCTGTTGTTTCCTTTGAAAATTTTGACAAAACATCTGAGTTATTTTCAAGTCACATGACTACTATCATCCAATTGAGCCTTCATTTATATAGATTTTTGGTGCGCTAGACCATTGTGGAAGTGTTTGGTAGCAACTCAAAAGCAATTGCTGTAATATATATAATATTTGATATTCGGTAGAAATAAGTTATGTTCACCAACAAGTCTTCAAGTCCAAGTACGGCTGTACCGAGTTCCTATCGTTGTTTACGTTTGTCTTTTGTTTGATTTTTTTTCTTGTGCAGTTCCTTGGTACATTATGGCATGCGACTATGTTTTTCGGCCATTGTAGGTGTTTCTTGTAATCTATTTTATTCTATGCTTCAAATCTATATTCTTTTTCATCAAAAGACATTTTGTGAACAAAATATTAACACCCATATTACATACTTTTTGCGGAACATCCTCTTCCATACCCCACAGCTTAAAGGACATCAAAACCAAACAGAACTATACCAAGAAGACATAATCACTTCACTTGGGTCCCCTGAAAATGTACACCCTTTCCTATACTTCACTCAAACAAAAACATGTAAGTTTATTCCATTCAGATTGCATCTTAATCTACACATTAAGATGAGCAAATAAACAGACTCGTTAGTACGAAACTAGAAACTATGTAAATGTATACAATTAAAGTAGCAACCTTTCATACGCACTTTCTAAACTTACCCAGAGGACATCCTATACAAAACAAAACCAAAAAAAGATGAAATTCATACAATTCATTTTGCACGCAACGAAGAGAACGTCATTTACAATGCAGAACATGAACTAGATTATAGGTATGTAATATGTTTTGGATATCTTCCTTACATACTAGGAAACATCGTTACCACTATACAAAACTACAACAAAATAGTTATATACAATTTATTTACATTCTTAATGTACATGTACACATTTTCTTCAAAACAGAACTACAGGAACTACAGCAAGAAGAAAAGCATGCATTTCCAGACCTCAGTTGCACATTTCTTCCGTATATAGGAAATATTCACAAGTTCTTTAATTTTGCTACAGTAGGTGATAATACAACCACTCTTAACTGCAACGTTAACTATGCCCCATTACCGAATTGAGAAGTAGTAATATTCTTTAAGAATTAACTATAACTTTTTTATAATCATAGTAAAATGGCAATAGAAAACCGAAGGAAAAAAGGAGTGGTATTTACAAAAATCGAGGTCCAAAAACATGACAAAAATGAGAACACAGAAAACAATGACGTTATAAAGCTACAAAGTACAGACAGAAATAATATCAAACGACAAAGGGTGAATCACATATGGCTTCTCAGAAAGCCTTGCACTGCCACAACAGGTGGTACAATATTCATCTTCATGATTACAAAAAGCAGTGCTCTTTGATAAAATCTCAACCATTTTTTTCTCATTTAAAGCAGCACAACAATATTATGCCCCCCCCCTTCTCACATACACGAATTTTTCTTACGAATCTTTGTAGTTTACAAGATTTGTAACAGTAACACGAATGCTTACGAATAAAACATATTTACACATGTTACAAGTGAATTGAAATTTCTTTACGAAGAGCTGCGAGTGTGAACGACCACGATTTACTAAGAATGCAGTTAAGATTAAAAAAAAATTACGAATCGTTACGAATAAGTGCGAGCGACATACGAATGGATACGAATTATCTGAGTATTCTTGCGAACACAAAACGAATTATTGCGATTTGATCCTAGCTTTTACGGATAATTTATGAATTATTTACGATTACTTGACGAGTTTTTACGAATATCTGAAATTAAGTTACGATTGTTTCACAAACGGCAGCAATTTATCTTTTTGGATAACATTTGCTTATATAGATTTCAGACTATATTAAATCGTGTGGTTTTAAAATGCACATTTAAGGAGACGAGTAATGTTCTACCATAAAATAAACTTTATCACAGAGGGAAAAAAGACAAAATTAACATCATCTTAACTTTTCCATTCTACTTTTAGAAGGGGGACACAACTCAGATTGACCCATTCGTAAAATACTCGTATTTATGTGGAAAGCACTCTCATAGTATTCGTATCAATTCGTAAAGTAATTGCATATATTCTCAAAATTATCGCATGAATGCGTGTTACTCCGTGAATCAATCGCAAAACGACTGTTACTCGCAATTATTCGTAAATAAATAGTAACACTTTTTAGCAACGATATTGTCTACGATTAATTGCGAATACTTCACGATTTATTGCGACTTATGAATTGTGAAGATTGATTTGCGAGCTCTTTACGGATGATATAATCGATAAAGATTCGTGGAAATTCGTGAACAATTTTTTGACATGTCAAAAAATTTTCATGTCCTTAGACGAATTGATACAAATATCTGCGAATGTCGACGAGTTATTTACGAATATCGGCGAGTTAGATACGGATGCATGCGAATGACTTTCTATCGATCATTCGTAATGATTCGTTAGAAACATTCGTGTATGTGAAAGGTTTATTATAAAAAGAAAATTATCAGTCCTCGACTTTGAAAGCTTGTATCTTTGTTATAAATAAAGATATACTAACAAATGAGGTATCAAAGAAAAGGAAGATAATTAAATTGTCTCTTAATGCTAATTTAAAGAGTATGGGTATCGAAATTTTCATATTTGGTAAAAAATTCAGATTTTGAGGTCCTATTTTTAAATGAAAATAACTTTTACATCTTTGCAGATTGCTGAATTCCATTTCCTTTATCTGAAAGAATTATGCAATAAAACCGTGTCTCAGATTTTTGATATAAGGTCTGGGTAAATTTCTTCAAGTTGAAATTTAAATTTCATTTATTTTTAAACCAGACCTTTTATAAAAAATCTGAGACACGATTTTGTTGCATTTGAATTGTTCTTGCAGATATAGCAATAAGAATCCACCTGACCTATAAAGATGTAAACGTTATTTTTGTTTTAAAAATGTTACCTCAAGAACTCAAATTTTTGCCAAACATCGATAATTAAAAGGAAAACTTTTGAAATGAACATTTAGACACAATTTATTCATTTTCCTTTTGTTTGATACCTCATTTGTTATTGTAGCTTTACTAATAACAAAGTTATAGGCTTTCAAAGTCAGGGACTGACAATTTTCTTCGGAGGACTATTGTGCTACCTTAAAATAAAGATTCAAATCTGGAATTGATAAAACGGCTTAATTAAACATCAGATAATTTTCCAAAAAGTACACACTTTATAAAATTGGAATCAATATATCGGAAAAAATTAACATGGTATTTAGATTTCAAAGATAGCATATTTTCAACACCAATAAAAACTATTGTGCGCAACTAATACTTGCTATAAGCTTGTCAAATTTAAACAATTAGCTCGGAACACTGAGATGTAATTTATAATTAAGCAAACAAACATATCGTTTTGAATTGACTATGTTTGTGCTATGTAATATCTACAACGAAGGACTACATCATGATTCAAACCGATACATCAACTTCTAATATCATACCTAGAATGACCTAAATTTTCATACTATAAAATTCAAATTCAAATTCAAACTTGGTAAAAATGTTGACTGTCTCGTCTTGTTTGTGGATTTAACATACTTAGCTACCGCAGTCCATTGTCTATAACCTTAACACTATACTTGTTCCTATTGTATAACCAATTTAGCAATTTCAGTAATCTTAAGGTGTGATAAAATAGGGTCTATATGTCTCGTCCAATTAAGGGACTTCCGGTTACATAATTTGTACCCGGACGTTGCATTTTTAATAGAAAAATATAACGTATCAAGTCATAATCCCACAACGTCATATTTTTGCCAGAAACGTTTTCAAATTTGAATTTTATCGTGATTTCTCGGAGTCACATGACAAGACTTACAGACCCTATTGATCAACACATACTGGTATAGGGCTTTATATATCGTAAAAAAGGGAGACTTGATATTGTTAACTAATTCTAAACGATCAGGTCCTTTCTAATTGTTCAATAGATTAACGAGAGATATCTTATAATATTGTCCAACATAGAAGAGCAGAATCGTGACTGCCACAATTGCGTTTTGCCAGTCACTAATTCTACGAAAGATAATAATTTGGTGTTCCTTGTATGCATGCATGTTTGTTTGTTTGTTTGTTGGTGTTCCTTGTATGCATGCATGTTTGTTTGTTTGTTTGTTGGTTTGCTTGTTTTTGGTTTCATTCTCCATGCTGTAGTGGCCATTACTATATTTTTTGCCGTGTTTCTTTCAGTTTGTTATTGTGATATGGTTCTACCAAAATATCGAATAAACGGAACTACGCTTTACAAAATTACATGTTCGATTAAAATCAAGAAAAACCACTACTTTGGTGTACCGTGAATCGCAACCAGAATATTGCGAAAAAAAAACCTTACATCTATAACAAAACGAAATGACTACCTCCTGTCGGTGACAAACAGACCATGTACCTAAACATTTTTATGTAAATTAGTAAACAAATCAAAATTCTGTTTGTTCACTGGCCATCAGAATAAACAACAAACAAGCACCCTATATGCAAATAAGTATTCCACCAGCAATGCATTTGGTGTTTTTTCATTGGTTTGTTGGTTTGTGTAAATCAGTCATCAATCACTCCCACATCGAAATTCTTTAAAATTTGAGTGAAAATAACATTAAGGTCTACGGAAAATTTTTTTTATTTGAATTTTGATTATTTCGGTAAAAATACCAAGAGTAGCGGCAAAAAATTAGAAAATGATACATATATATTTTATTAGGGAATTATTTAAAACAAAATAGCTACAACGATTTAAGCTGCGGCAAATTTCGTTTTGCGTACTTTTTTTTAAGTCATTTTCAGTTGACTGACATGATATGAAAACATCAGCTGATTCAATGATTCACTGAAAACTACACCATTCTGTCCCTTTTGGTGTGTAGATGTTTGGAATATCATGTAAGTTCTTGAAAGTCATCTTTACTATGTAAAATTAAGACAAATTGCAAAATCACTTACCATAATTGCAGCATGTATACAAATCAAATCACTGCAAACAGGAAACATCTACAATGGCTGAAATTTCAATCACCTGCTACAATATGCCATGGAAACATACAGGAAAAATACATATAAGACAAAAGGAAACAACGATAGGTAATCTGGACAGTCGGACTTGGAACCGGCACTAGCAAACGCCAGCGGTAGGGTTAAACCGGTTTACGGGTACCAAAACCTCCCCTTTATCTGTTACAAAATAAAATGGTATGGTCTACGAGATAGATTCAAAGGCCAGGTAAAAATTAAAACAGAAACTTGAATGTCGCCATCATAGTCAGATCTGTTGGATGAAGATGACAAAGATTGTCAACATAGTAGTAGAACGTATGACAAAAGTGATAAATTCAAATTCTCTGTTATGAATTTCCAATTTTTTAATAATAACAGGACACGATTCATTCATAGTTCTACGCATCAATTTTATACTCATTGTGGAGTTCAATTTCATATCGGTATGCGTTCGCCTCTTCTTGATTTATCTATGGTATTGCGTTTGCCATGATTTACGATAAAATGGTTTTGATGGTGTTATAAGCATACCTGGATATAGCCAGGATGATCTTTTGCCATCACTATACTCCCGTCGTCCGTCCGTCTTGCGTAAAGGTTTCATTTAAGATCTTCTTCTCTGTAACTACTAGGCCAATTAGAACAAAACTTCGCAAAAATGTTAATTGGGTGGTCCCTGACAAAAATTGTCAGAGATCTTCTCCGAAACTACTGGGCCAGTTGGAAGCAAACTTGGCCAAAATAGTCCTTAAGGGGTCCCCTTCAAAATATTTTTTTCATGTCAGTAGTAAATCCAAGCGGGGAACACATTTTAAACATTCATTGATCTACTCCGAAAGTTATTGGCTAATTGGAACCAAACTTGGCCAAAATAGTCTCTACGTGGTCTCCTTCAAAAAACATAAGATGTTTTCAGGTAAACACTATATTCTAGATTGTCGCCAGCGGGGAATATATTATAATATTGGACCTTATGGGCAAAGGCATTCAAAGATCTCATCTGAAACTGCTTAGCCACTTCGAACCAAACTTGGCAACAAATGTCTTAACATGGTTCCCTGCAATTTTTTTTGGGTCAGTGCTATATCCACGATGACCGCCAGCGTAGAACATAGTTTTAATATTGGACCCCACGTTAAAACAAAAAATCTTCTTCTCTAAAACTGCTAAATAAAATGGAACTAAACTTGTCCACAGTAGTCTTTAGGTGGTCCCCTGCAAAAAAGTGGTTTTTCAGTTCAGTGCTTTATTCAAGATGGCCGCCAGTTGGGAACATAGTTTTAACATTAAACCCTATCCGAAAACAAATTCAAAGATCTTAAGAGAGTAAACTGCTGAGCCTATTGGCACTAAGCTTAATCACAATATTCTTTATTTGGTCCTCTGCAAAGATAAATTGTTTCTCATGTTCCCACTTCATCTAAGATGGCTGCCATTTTGGAACATAGTTTAACATTTGGCCGTATGGGAAACACTAACAGAGGTCTGTCTCCTTAAACTTCTAAGCATATTAGAACTTTAGTTTAACTGTGGACTCTTTAATATAAACTGTCTATGTTAGTCAGGAGCCAGGTGAGCGATACATGCTCTTGAGAGCCTCTAGTTATTTCTTGTTATTTACTTTCTGGTCTTTCTGTGTGTTTGTTCCCGAGATGGCAAAATGACAGAAACCCTTATACATATTTTAAGTCCCCTTTTTCAAAAAAGCTTTGTCTGAAACGATTGTCATGACAGTTTACGTTTCAGAATGATGACCCCTTCTAAAATATATAATCAAGAACTTTGAGCAGATGCTCAAATTAGTCAAGTAAAGGCAATTCCGTTCGAAATTCGTTATTTGTTCTTGTTGTCATTTTGCCATATCAACGACCTGATGATCCAACAGTAAAACATTCCACTTACTAAAAACAATTACAATAGCTAGCGTATTACAATACTTGCGCAGGTAGTGATTGTTTTAATTTTCTCCACAAGATGGACAGTATCTACTAATTACGTAAAACTGTTCGTTTAAATATTTTTTACATTTACATATGTACTTTAATATGCATGTTGAATCAGCGTTACAAAAAAAATCTTTGATTGTATCTTTTGCCATTATTGATCACAACTTTTGCAATCCTTGATCGGAAGTCTAACGTAGTCAATTAACAACTAAATATTACGTAATTCACCGAAAAAAAAAATTAATGTTCGCATTCAATGAATATATCGGTGGAAAGAGATAATTATCTGCTTCAATAATAAGAAATTGAACTTTAAATACCCCCAAAAATTAGATTAGGGCTAAATTAGCATCATTAAAAAATTATAATTTTTCCACTTTCGGTATTTGTTTTCTTCACATTTACCGGTTCTATTGAGAGCTAAGGAAAAAGCGGTTAAAAATTATTTGGAGTTGCGGCGCTTTCGCCACTAATTGATATTAACTACGACGAAAAATCAAGAAAACTGCAAAAATAAGTAAAGTTAAAATTGTCGTGCACCTAAGTGTATTCGTGAATCTATTTGACACTTTGCAGTTAAAAAGTATGAGTTGTAATTTTTATACAACACTTAACGTGCGTCTTTATGCTACATGTTATCAATATGTTTTTGTGCAATGAAAATTGATGAATCGTAAAACTTTGCTTACAAAATTCTTCGTTTATTTAGTTTATCGATGCTTGTTGAAGAGACAGATTCTATTTCAGCTGTGTGGGATAAGATCGATAACTCTAAAACATTTTCCTAAAATAATGCTCTTGAAATTGACAAAACAAATACTGGAACATTTTTGAAATTTACACTCGACCATTATCTCCGAAAAATGTTTGAAATATAAGATGAAACATTGAATCTAGCAAGAATTTAATGATACCGGTAGAAGGAAAATAAATCAGGTAAGTATTTTTTTTTACCAGTTTTGACCTTGAATATCAAATGTAGTCAATGAAATGTGGAACATATCGCAATTGATCTTAACTTTTATCTAAAATAGTTTTTAAATGGAAGACAAAAAGTAAAAAATAGTAAAACAATTTGATGATAAAAAGGCAATGAAATTTGAAGACCATAAAAATTTACCAGTTAGCTTTGACAGGTCAGATTCTCTGTATTTTTCATTATAAAACAAAAGGAGTCCATAACCAATCCAATATATCTTATCACACACTCCTCATGTTTTTCCATCACAATATTGATTTTATTTAGTATACTAAGTTATATTGTACACTAATGTCCTGACTTTCTTTCTATCAAAAAATCCAGTATATTTCTATACACCCCTCATGCTTTTCTATAGTAAAATTGCATTAGTAAACTGGAAGTATTGTTAACTGATGTCTGGACATAATTTTCTATTTCTGTACGGTGTTTCGGTTTAGGTATACATGTAGTTACCAAGGCAATCNTCCTCGTCAGATATCCCTAGCCTATGCATCTTTTTAGTATGGTTTTCCATTCATTCTTAGGGATATGACACCTATTATAAAACAAAAGGAGTCCATAACCAATCCAATATATCTTAACACACACTCCTCATGTTTTTCCATCACAATATTGATTTTATTTAGTATACTAAGTTATATTGTACACTAATGTCCTGACTTTCTTTCTATCAAACATCCAGTATATTTCTATACACCACTCACGCTTTTCTAATAAAATTGCATTTTAGTAAACTGGAAGTATTGTTAACTGATGTCTGGACGTAGTTACCTTTGACAGGTCAGTTGAAATGTAGTCCTTGATATTCTGTATATTTTTCAATTTAAATATAATCTTAATCTCAAAACATTTTTCAAACATCAGACAAACCGTATAGGAATTACAAATATGTGACGGAAAAAAGGGCAACAAATGCGCATGCAACTTCTCCTGATTAACACAATTGAAACCCAAAGACAAACGTATACAATGATTTGAACTCAAGATAGCCAAACTTTGTATCAGCCCTAGCAAAAGCTAGAAGCAAGGTTAAAAAGGTGTATAGGTACCCAAATCTACTGTTTCTGTATCCCTTTCAGTAGTAGGGTGTGTGATCTTTTAGACAACCCCCCCAAAAAAAAACCTAGAGAGGCAGGGAGGGAGCCAAATAAGGTCAAACCCCACCCCTATGTGACGTCACGGTATTCCTTGACTCACGTGACTCAAATAAATCATCTGACCTAATATGGTTAATACGCGAAGTCCATGACACGCGTACCGTGATCCATTCTAACCGTATGACTCAGATCAGCTTATCTAATAGACGTGTTTCCCTGTGACTTAGATCCATGACTCATGGAACTGGATATGTCTTGTTGCGGTAGGGCCGATGGGATGATAAGGCATGCCTACACAATGTTATCAGAAGTGCAAATGACGTTACCATATGAGGTAAAGGACCCGAGGGACATGTGACCATATAGGGAAAACATGCCCAAATATAAAAAAACGCATTGTTTTCGTTCGTACATCGATGAAAACTTGAATGACCATATTTTGATTTGGGGTAGGGTAGTGATTGAGTTTCCATCTTCTGTGGTGGTGGTGGTGGCCTCTGTGCTGGTGAGCTTTCCTTCTTCTGTGGTGGTGGTGGGCTTTCCATCTTCTGTGGTGGTGGACTTTCCATCTTCCGAGGTGGTGGTGTTGCTGAGGGTGGTGCTGGTATTATTCCAAATCCATGTTTATTTCGACGATGCCTCAACATGGCGTCTCTCCTGGAAAATTCTCGGTGACAGGTAGGACACTCCATCTTTATGCCGAGACTGGTTCGATTCCTCTAATAACGTTTCTCCGGAAGTGAAGCAAGCAGAACACGTGATCGTCTTTGCAGCGGCACACTCGTAGCGGACAGACCGCGCAGTGACTCTTTCACTACTAGAGATATCTCCCGTTCTACGCTTACCTCATCGATACAATCCTAGATTTATTTCCCTTGCTAATGATTTCAACGTTTATCGTACTTCCTACCACTTTAATCGAGTCTAAAGCTCCGTTTCTCCAAATATGGTCACGGGATGTCCCATCCCATTTCAAAATATGGTCATGTAGGTCTAAATTGATTCCCGAGTTAAAAAAATAAAACGTTTACCATATTTGGACGTGTCTTCCATACATGGTCAACCACTTTTCCAAATATGGTCATGTAGTCGAAATTGATTCTAGAGTGAAAATAATGCGTTTTCCATATTTGGCCATGTCTTCCATACATGGTAACCTGATATCCCACCCCAAATCCAAATATGGTCATTCAAGTTTTATCGATGTACGAACGAAAACAATGCGTTTTCCATATTTGGGTATGTTTTCCATATATGGTCACATGTCCCTCGGGGGTTCTTTACCTTATATGGTAACGTCATTTCCACTTCCGACATGCCTCATACCGTCGGCACATATTCAGTTCCTTGTGTCATGGATCTGAGTCATAGGGGAACGCGTCTATTAGATAAGCTGATCTGAGTCATACGTTTAGTATGAATCATGGTACGCGTGTCATAGATTACGCATCCTAACCATATTATGTCAGAAGATCCGAGTCACGTGAGTCAAGGGATATCGTGACGTCAAATAGGGGCGGGGTTTGAACTTATTTGGCTCCCTCCCTGCCTCCCTGTTTTTTTTGGGGGGGGCTAAAAGATCACATACCCTACTATTAATATAGTATAATAAAAATACGAATTTGCCAAAAAAAAACCAGGTATATCACTAATCACTAGCTTGAAATAAAATTGGTCGAGGAGTGCTTGCAGCTTATCTTCCCGCCATCCCAAGGAGCTTGCAGATGTGTTTAACACTACGGATTTTAAGTATAGAAATACGCACGACGGTTTCACATTGCAAATATACGGTTTATTCATAACTAAATACCGAAGTAACAGTGAATTTATTTTCTGCATATGCGCATTTCGACAACTTATGTCTCTTCAGTGCAGATAAAATCTAAACGTTTGGAAGACCATAAACTCAAAGTTGTTCAAAATCTGATAGAGAACAAATACCCGATATGATCTAAATGTAAAACCAAAATAAGCTAAGGACAGAGCTTTGCTTGAGGGAGATACTCCTTAGTTTTCAACACAATTTATAAAAAAAATAGATATTGCAAGGTTCCAAGTTCAATCGGCTTTCGGGTCAGCACCGAAGTACTGACAACTTGGCTTTTGAATACCCTCGGTGGCTAACAGTCCACCAGCAGTGGCATCGACCCAGTGGTAACAAATAACTAATAACCAAATACCGAAGTTACTGTGCGAAGTAACAGTGAATTTATTTTCTGCATATGCGCATTTCGACAACTTATGTCTCATACGGGCATATAAAATCTAAACGTTTGGAAGACCATAAACTCAAAGATGTTCAAAATCTGATAGAGAACAAATATCCAATATGATCTAAATATAAAGCTAAAATCAACTAAGGACAGAGCTTTTCGTGAGGGAGATACTCCCAAGTTTTCAACAAAATTTACAAAAATTTAGATATTGCAAGGTTCGAAATTCAATCGGCTTTCGGGTCAGCACCGAAGTATTGCCTACTTCATAAGCCATGAAATAACCAGACCTATTTCCGGAGTTGAAGAATAGCTTCCTACAGATAAAGAACGTATTTTAAGGCGCTAAATTGAATGATGTAGGTATCTGTCAAAACAACTCTGCCGGGGCGTGCACTCAAGTTGTTGATGCTTGAAGCCTGTTCTACAAAGGGTAGCCAAAAGTTAAATTTCCTGCCCCTACCCATTTTTTCCCACACAGAAAATCTATAACACGCGAACCTTTGAAGACAAACTGTTAAGAGCAACGCCACGTCTTATGCAATATAAAGTCCCCGTTCTATATTTTTCATATAGGAGCAGATTCACTAGGAGTTTGTATGAAAGGCTCAATTTCCTACCCTACCGATTTTACAATTGCAGTGGGGTATTATACGGAAATTCCGACCGCCAGACATTGTAGACACACTGTGGGGAGAAACACAAAGCCCATTGTAGTTTAAAGAATCCTTCTATATTTGTTATACAACATCAGACTTTGTGGAGGTCGCATGGAAGGCTAAGTTTCCTGCTCCTACCCATTTTTTCAAATTTTTCAGAGGCAATAAAAACTTTTGCCATGTCCGCTTTCATCATTTACTTATGACTTTATGAATTCATTAACTCGGTGTCGTCCTGATTTCGCGGAAATATTGCTCACTTGACGTTAAACTCGAATCAATCAAACTAATGAAGTACAGAAAAAAACAATACCAATTACATGTCTGGACCCTCGTTAAAGAGTTAAAAAAATACAACGTTTATTATATTTGGACGTGTCTTCCATACATGGTCAACCACTTTTCCAAATATGGTCATGTGGTCGAAATTGATTCCAGAGTGAAAATAATGCATTTTCCATATTTGGCCATGTCTTCCATACATGGTAACCTGATGTCTCACCCCAAATCCAAATATGGTCATTCAAAGTTTTATCCATGTACGAACGAAAACAATGCGTTTTCCATATTTGGGTATGTTTTCCATATATGTCACATGTCCCTCGGGTTCTTTACCTTATATGGTAACGTCATTTCAGATATGACGTGTCCGTGTCCCAAATGAAAACGGACATTTTCAGCTAGATTTCACGTCTTCACGGATTTGACATAATCGGATTTGACTCAACCCTGGATTGACTCACTGATAGTGTGACGGGTGCCGCTAGCGGAGCAGGACATGCTTACCCTTCCGGAGCACCTGATGTCACTCCCGGTTTTCATGGGAGTTCACACTATGAGTGCATTAGTTCTTAATGTTATCTTTTTATTTCCGTGCATTGTAGCTGTCTCACGTCCTTGTTTTGTCTTTGTTTTTATCTGTAACCGTTTTTGCCATGTCTTTGGACTTCGATTTTTGTAGTCATCGCTTTCCTTGTTCCTTCGGTATTCTACTGCCGTAGTTCCACATCCGACATGCCTCATCCCGTCGGCACATATCCAGTTCCATGAGTCATGGATCCGAGTCATAGGGGAACGCATCTATTAGATAAGCTGATCTGAGTCATACGGTTAGTATAAATCATGGTACGCGTGTCATAGATTACGCGCCCTAACCATATTAGGTCAGATGAGCTGAGTCACGTAAGTCAAGGGATACCGTGACGTCAAATAGGGGCGGGGTTTGACCTTATTTGGCTCCCTCCCTGCCTCCCTGTTTTTTTTTCTTCTTTTTTTTTGGGGGGGGGCTAAAAGATCACATACCCTACTA
>MJUU01028540.1:216094-229811 GCA_002080025.1 Modiolus philippinarum
TAACATATGTGTTATGGTCTCATGTTCATTTACTCCATATCCTTTCCTAAAGTATATAATGAATAGATTTGAATATTGTTTCAAAATCATAAGAGAAAATAATTTTTATTAAGGTCATATGACGCTAGTCATTACTGACTCTAATGACTGATACTGTGAGTCAGGCAGCATGAGAAAATATCTTTTATAATTGTGGATATACCCACTGAACTATGTAAATCATATAATTTCTTTTGATGTAAAGACTAGCAGACGCCAATCTGCATCACATCATTGCTTGATATTTTGTCAAACTGACAATTATACATTTATTATATTTTATAGTAAAAAACTATTTTTGAAAATAGATATCGTCAAGATTGGTGTATTTTTTCATTACCCGTTATCCCTTTACTGATCAGTGTGGAAATTTGTATTTGAATATTGTCAGTTCAAAATGTTTGGCAAACCTTTCCCTGAAAGCTTTCAGATGTTGGCCAGATATTTTGTCATAAGAGTCTGCGAAGGTAGCATATATGCTTGCTGGACACGTTTCTGAATTAATATCTGTTAGATTTTCAGATTTTCCTGCTTTTATTTAATCAAAATCATTATATTTTTTTCGCCAAGAACCACATATTTCGTTTGATAAAGTAAGCGAGAACCAAAACGAACAATCCAAGCACAATTGCAACATCAGAAACAACAAGGAAACAGAGACACAACATGAATAAGGCACAGAAGGGAAAAATGAAGACACAAACACACAAAGATGATCATCACGAACCCAATGAAAAACTATGGATGGTAAAAAAATTTTTTATACATCTTTAGGAGGAGTCTGACAAATTTCGTCAAATCTTATATATTTTGTCATATTTGTTCAAATGGTTATGTTAAACCGATGAAACATTCACAGGAGTTCAGTTTCTTTGCCAGGGCTCTATTTAGTCGACTGAAATGGTCGCCCAGGCGACCGAATGTAGCGATTTACGACTAAATATAAAAACCAGTCGCCTTTTGGGCGACCACATTGTTACATGTTTTAAGTCACTCTAATATTATGGTTTTTCCTTCCGTATCTCTTCAAAGTTTGAAACTTGAAAGTTACAATATTCAGCGTCTTTCAGACTATGATTCTAATGTGGAGTCACCACGATTTGGAGAGTCATGCAATCGATTGATTGATTAGTGTAAACTTTAGGTTGAGTGAAAAAAAAGGGAGAAATGGGTATGGGCAGTAAATTAAGCTTTCGGAATGATGCTCTCCATAGAAGACAATAGATTAATTAAAGTTTAACGTTCAGTGAGCAGTATTTCAGCTACATCAGGACGCCAACAAGTACATCAATCTAATTTATATGAGAGAGGTGGAAGGGGCAATAAGCTATGATTGCCACTAGAAAAGAGGAGAAATGGGTAGGGGCAGGAAATCTAGCCTTCTTCAACCACTCTCGGCGAGTCTGCTCTCTTAGAAAAATATAGAAGGGGTACTTATACTGCATTAAGCGTGGCGTTTCTCCACACAGTTTGGCTACAACTGTTCGTGGTCAGGCTTTCCGTATTATGACCTGTATACCCCGAATAGACATGGCATTCCCTTATCCACCACTTGGATTCTGTAGACGGTGCCAGTGAAGTCGACTTGGTTGCTTAATCACGCAATGAAAATAAGGGTATCAATGAACAGATTGATCAACTCTAACATTTGAAAATCAATACCAACTCTAGTTTTCAATGGTATTGTCCACTTAAACGACGGTCAGTACCAGGCTTTAATAAAATTGCCAATGATCATCCTAGCTTGTGTATCAATCTTTTTGTGCTTATCATTATTCTTATCGTGTGAATTCTTTCTTTTGAAGAAAGCGAGCAGACATACTGATTGCACAGGAGTCTTGCTAAGGCTTTACATTACTATTTTGGACCTTTTCAAATGCCGAAAATATCTTAGGCGACCAAAAATTTCTTCCTGGCGACCAATGTTTTGACAGTGGTGGCCAACTGGCGACCTTAAATAATGGTCTACTTTGAGGCCTGTCTGCAAATTGTTAATAATTTATATCGACAAAACGAGATAAGCAGCTGCATTTTTTTCAGCCTAAATAACTTCTTTTTATATTTTTCTTACAGAGATTAACATTTGTTAGAAGTTTCATGGTCAAATATTTTCAAATTGACCAGAAAACAACCTTAAGTTTGTTTCTAATATATTTATGGTCTGAATATTTTTAAGGCATGTTAAAATTTTAGAATTGGGAAAAAGTCGGCGGAGCTTAGATCGATATCCTGTACACTTCAAGATACAGCTGGGAGATATACGCAGGACTGTTACTTATGAGATATCAAATTGGTATGACACACAAAAGAATGGAGACACACAGATTAACAACCAGTACCAAATTTAAACCCACGGGAGAGATCAGGTCAGCCGCAAAAAGAAGCATCTCCAGCTTCTTATAAGACAACCGCCGTATTGAGCAAATTCAGCAGCGGAAGCAACAATCTAAAGATTTTAAAGGGAAATATTTATTGCCACCCCAAAGCGGTCTACAAGATTATTATGTGGACCGTAAAACTTTTGTAATGATGTTAAGTTTTTGGTAACAAAGCATTGTTTAAGTAGACCATTTGTGAGCTACTGGCCTCTACCTATAAACCAAAGGAACATTTTCTTATTGCACAACCTTATCCTTTGTTACTTTTTTCGTTATTTTAGACCCTATGGGATATTTGTTCATCAGCCTATACCTCTTTTGATTTTTGGTCTTTCAAAAATTTGATTTCTGTCTGCACTGAATAGCAAAAGCGTGCACTATTCAAAAGAAAACATTAATTGGTTATTTAAGACTTTTCTTCAAATCTGGTTTTCATATCTAAACTTTACTTTACTTTCTGAAACAACCATTTTTTTGCCTATAGACTTGATATGAAAGAGCTTTGAGTTGTTCCGCTTTATGCGCATTTTTGTATAATGTCTATCATTAGTGCATATAAGCCTTATATAACAATTGATTCTTATATACCAAGGCTATGAAATACTATGATACTAAAATACTATGAAATGCAAAACACGCGACACACTTTTCACAGCAAAAGAATTAATGAAGGCTGCACGTGTAATATTTGTTATTAAAAGAATGCATTATGCGGGCAATAAATCATTTATAATTGCAAAGACTTGAAGTTTTAACTTAGTTTCACCAAATGCCTATTTTCTTCATAAATGCTATATTGGGATTTTGATGCTTTGTGCGCCATCTCATATTCGCAAAATGTCAGTGTATCGCAAATTGCGGGATAGTTCTTATGCTGTAATCAAAAGCAAGTTTCGGTTACGCTGAGATAGGATCTTATTTCAATATGCTATGAAAGCATTGCATTTATTCCGTTTCACTTCACCACAGTATTTGTTTGCATATGCAGCACACGATAAACATTGGAAATTAAATTTGTATCGAGATAAATGTTAAGACATTTTTTGTCCTTTGAAATCGTTCGATAACTTTTGAGAAGTTTCGTTTGCTTAAAATAAAGCAAAGTTTTCGCAAGGTCGAACCTTCCGTTCTCACTTAGTGACTCATTTTAATGTTAGTCCCCGAAGGTATTCACCAACCCAGTAGCCAGTACTTCGGTGCTGACCCGAAAACAGATTTATTTTGAAACTTGCAATATCTAAATTTAGCTAAATTTTGCTCAAAACTAAGGAATATCTCCCTTTCACATAGCTCTGTCCTTAGCTGATTTTTGCTTTAGTATTTAGATCCTATTGGTAATTTGTTCTCTATTAGACTATATAAATATTTCGGTTTATGCATTTCCAAATGTTTTGATTTGATCTGCACTGAAGAGACATAAGTTGTCGAAATGTGCATATGCAGAAACTAAATTGACAGTAACTTCGGTATTTTATTATTTAAAAACTTGCACATGGGGACATCGAACACACAACAACTGATATAAGAATATTTTAGAATTTTTTAGGGTAAATCACACCGTCTTCAAGCTGCATATTTTCGGTCTCATGATTTCCGGAAGATCACACTGAATTTTACATATATTTATATCCGATGTCAAGAAAGTTTGAGTTAAAGCTGTTTGTAACGATGTAATAGGCTTTAACGCTGTAAGATATAAACAGACAAAAATTAATAAATGAAGGTATTGTTTATCCTGTTTATTTTTAGAACAAACCACCATCTGCCACCCGTGGCGTAGAGCATGCCTACCCTTTCGGAGCCTGATATTATCTGGTTCGCGCTGCTGGTGTTGTTTTTTAGTTTTGTAGCGTTCTTGTTTATTTTTGTGTAATTGTTTTGTCTTTTTCATGCATTGATTATGAATTGCCGTGTTTTTTTTTAATTTTCGATTTTCGAATTTTTCGTTTACTCCTTTTTGCTTCTGTATTCGTTTGCCGATGTATTTTGGTGCTAAGTGGCATATCTGTACTGATTTTGGTGCGTTAACTTACTTTGATCACACAGAGCTTATATATCATTGGTATTTTGTAAAAGTTATCGAAAGTTGCATAAACGTATATTCAAAGCACCAAGACTGGATACTAGTATATTATTTTGCATTAGAATAAAAAATATAACAGAAAACACCTACAAAATGGCCGAAAACATAGTCACATGCCACAAAGTAATAAGGAACTGCACAAGAAAAAAAAAACCATCATTAAAAATACAAAAAACAAACGTAAACAAGGATAGGAACTCGGGACAGCCGGACTTGGTACCGGCACTAGCAAAAGCCGGCGGAAGGATTAAACCGGTTTATGGATACCCAAACCCGTTTCCCTAATGTATAATAAACATACGAATAAAACCCAAAACAGGTAGACTACTAACTCCATGACCACAATTTTGAAAGGAAAAATAGATCGGTCAAGGAGTGCTAACCGCTTAACTCCCGGCTAGCTCAAGGAGCCTAGTGTTCTGGTAAAACACTGTCGCACTACGGAAGAAATCAAACTCAAAACTCCCAGATAGGTTTGGTAAAGAGTCATCATGTATTTCAGTAGACATCAGTGCACATTACAATTACACTCTGGGGAATATTATGTAGAGCGTTTCAAAGCGATAAAGAGACACTAGAATGCAAATTGCGTCATTTAAAATCATTCTTTCGGTTTATATGACATGCAGTTGTGTCAATATTATGCAATGGTGAAACTTGAAAAAATGTATATATAATTCCGTTTGCCTAAGACTTAATTGAAATATTAACCAAAAACACATAATGCATAATATGAGTAAACCATATAGGAAACACTTCAGCTAATCAATTTTAACAATCTATCAGAGAAATTCCATTCGATTTGAAATAAAAGTAACATTTGTAAAAATAGCTTTTTAATTTTTGTATACGAAAACGAAGACAGATTATACTTGGGTACCAAAAAATTAATTCTTACAATTAAGTGATTTAAAAAAAGACAGATTTATTCGATAAACATACAATAATATAGAAATAAATTAAAGACCTATGCACTTATAAAAAAGGGGTTACTTTAGATATCATTTTAACAGAAAATCCCCCGGTTTTCCCGCACACTCTCTCAAATCTGTACATTTAACGTATAATGAGATCTCTCTTCTTTTATAGAAGATCGCATTAAATTTCAATATTAAGCATAGATCTAGTAAGAAAAACAATAAAACACAAAGTCTTACAGACGATTAGTTAAACAGGTTTGGTGCTTCACTTCCTCAACTTCTCAAGCGTATAGACTACATAACATGCTCATTTATCGTGTGCGTTTTTGTCACATGTACATTCACTCCATATCCTTTCATTTTTCCTATTCACAGCTATCGCAAGTTTAAGCTATGCGATCATATATCTATAATTGTACCGCCTTTTTGTACTAGCTAATGTGTCTCTTCTACTAATGGTTGCTGTGCTCTCAACTTCTGCAAGAGAAGAAACATCACGGATTCAGCTCATTGTTTAATATGGATTTCTCTTAATTTGAAGCTATACGTGTTTAAAAACTACTACAAGCTATTCTTGATATAAAAGTTTTAATTATTCGTTTGAAAAAAGAAATAAGCCAATAGTGTGTAGAAAATAACTTCCCTCACATATTTCAGATACCACAAATAACTGTACAATGTACCCTTCTGTCATTGTTCTCATTTTCACATTTCCTTCGATTTATTGTTTGACCTGTCAACTTATCTATAAGCGGGAGATGCTTACTGTACCGGTAGACCTGATCTCACCCATGATTTTTATTGGGTCCGTGTTGTTCATATGTATTTCTTTTTCGTCCCGTACTCAAGTGGTATCCTTGTTTCTTAGTGTTTCCGATGTTGCCATTGTCCATGGATTGTTCGTTCTTTTGACTGACGGTTCAGTTCTCACTTACTTTACTCTACAAATTGTCGTCTAATTCATTTTACTCCAATATTTAGTTTGAGACACAGACCTTAATGCACTGACTTATAATAGAATATGAACATGAAAAAATACACAAAAAAGCAGACAGTTTGTAATTGAATCATCTTTGCACGTCAAACACATCTGTCGTGTTATGAAATGAATTAATTGTGTGATGCAATTCAGTGTGTCAGAAAATATTATTCTCTTTTGATTAAGGACACAAAAACGACAAGAAACTTGTACATAGTAGATATTTTTAAGAAGATTCATTTCCATTAATGGGGTGAATTTATCCAACACAAGTTGAATAAGTTTGTGAGAATGGGGTACAGAAATGAATTGCGATAAAGAAAGTGATGTGCTAAACAGTAAAAGTTGGTGATGTTTAACTTTTGGCGGACTGTATATATAACGATGATAAGAAATTCGTGAACCCTTCTCGACTAATAAATCAATAACTTAAGGAAAAACATGCGCCGCTATGTGGACAAAAAATGTAGAAAAGGACCCTTATGTTACTACAAAGAAAAACCAAAAGAAGAAAGAAAAAAAAATCGGAAAGATGAATCTAATCTGTAATTCTCGTTCACTTTTAAATCTTTTCTGGGAACACATTTAAGACGTTACAGTTGCATTTTATACCGAAAATGTATGACGTTTTAAACAAAACAAAAAAAAAATTAATAATCCGAAGACGCTATTTTTTGGAATTTCAATATCATTGTGATTTCTCTGTCACATGAGTAGACTTACAGACCCTATACTCTGTATTAATAACCCACAATAGACCAATTTCCAAGTTCATTTTATGAATGAATTACCCCGATTGACCTTGGGTCAATCGGAGTAAATTGCGTCACGTAACATTGTGACGTCCAAAATTCTATATTGCAACGTCAAAATTTTCCGGGAAAATTCACCAATTGGAAACTCGTCTATATAAAACACCACTTCTGTGAACGTTATATAATCGTATATACAATGTAATCGTTTAAGTTTTTTTATATGTAAGGCACTTTAGCACCAAAGGAATGTGGATGTTCGTAACTTTAGTTACTTATTGTTGCGTCAGTTCAGTGAATGTTACATGAAGTTGACGCTATAAAGCAGTACCATGTATGGTTGATAAAATTATAGATTTTGTGAAAATGAAACGTTTCACCAGGCATATAATGAAGAAATAGTTAATTGTTTTTTTTTTTGTTTTTTTTGTTAATTCTAAAATCTCAAAACTGACTTTTTTTTAACTATTTGATTTCATAATCACCTATTTATCTAAATCTATCGAACGGAATCAACGAAAACAAACGTGCTTTCTCTAATTTCTAGAAAATTCTAACACCCCCTGATCGATTGGTTATCGAAACAATTACTTACATTTTTGTGTAGATTTGTTCTAAGTTGGCGATTGGTCAATCATGTTAATGCTAGAAATAGTGCAACCGGATGTTGATAATATTAACAACTGAGTCATTGTGTATCGAAATCGTATTGCATTTTCATGACTAAGATTTTTTTTTAATTTATTAGTAATTTGACACTTTATTAAAATATTTCACTAAACACTCCTTTTAATGAATGGCGCAATGATACACATAGCAACGATGGTAGCAATAAATGCGGCATATTTGAGAATGGAGTCTACGAAGATCACTTTCTTCAAATAAAATCAGTAGAAATTATAAAAACAATCTCTAACATTGTTTTCCACTTTATTACTATGCTTTTTCAAAACTCGATAGTAAAATGTTCACAATTCAAAGTTCTCGGTGACCTCTAACTTCAAAATGNGATATAGCGCGGATCTGAAAAACAACTTTTTTGCAGGGGACCATCTAAGGACTATTGTGGCCAAGTTTGGTTTCAATTGGCCCAGTAGTTTCAGAGGAGAAGATCTTTGAATGTCTTTTCCCATAGGGTCCAATGTTAAAACTATGATCCCCGCTGGCGGCCATCTTGGATATAGCGCGGATCTGAAAAACAACTTTTTTGCAGGGGACCATCTAAGGACTACTGTGGCTAAGTTTGGTTTCAATTGGCCCAGTAGATTCAGAGGAGAAGATCTTTAAATGTGTTTCCCATAGAGTCCAGTGTCAAATTATTATCCCCGCTGGCGGCCATCTTGGATATAGCGCGGATCTGAAAAACAACTATTTTGCAGGGGACCATCTAAGGACTATTGTGGCCAAGTTTGGTTTCAATTGGCCCAGTAGTTTCAGAGGAGAAGATCTTTGAATGTCTTTTCCCATAGGGTCCAATGTTAAAACTATGATCCCCGCTGGCGGCCATCTTGGATATAACGCGGATCTGAAAAACCACTTTTTTGCAGGGGACCATCTAAGGACTATTGTGGCATAGTTTGGTTTCCATTGGCCCAGTAGTTTCAGAGAAGAATATCTTTGAATGAAAAGTTTACGCCGGACGGACGACGGACGAAAACTGATGGCAAAAGCTCACCCTGGCTATAGCCAGGTGAGCTAAAAATACACAAAAAGGCAGACAGTTTGTAAATGAATCATCTTTGCACGTCAAACACATCTGTCGTGTAATGAAATGAATTAATTGTGTGATGCAATTCAGTGTGTCAGAAAATATTAATCTCTTTTGATATAAGGACACAAAAAACGACAAGAAACTTGTCGTGACATAGTAGATATTTTTAAGAAGATTCATTTCCATTAATGGGGTGAATTTATGCAACACAAGTTGAATTAGTTTGTGAGAATGGGGTACAGAAATGAATTGCGATAAAGAAAGTGATGTGCTAAACAGTTAAATGGTGATGTTTAACTTTTGGCGGACTGTAAATATAACGATGATAAGAAATTTGTGAACCCTTCTCGACTAATAAATCAATTACTTAAGGAAAAACATGCGCCGCTATGTGGACAAAAAATGTAGAAAAGGACCCTTATGTCACTACAAAAAAAACAAAAAGAAGAAAGAAAAAAAATGGGAATGTTAGTCTCGTTCACTTTTAAATCTTTTCTTGGAACACATTTAAGACGTGACAGTTGCATTTTATACCGAAAATGTATGACGTTTTAAATAAAAAATTAAACTTCATAATCCGAAGACGCTATTTTTTTTTTTGGAATTTCAATATCATTGTGATTTCTCTGTCACATGAGTAGACTTACAGACCCTATACTCTGTATTAATAACCCACAATAGACCAATTTCCTATTTCATTTATGAATAAATTACCCCGATTGACCTTGGGTCAATCGGAGTAAATTTGTGACGTCCAAAATTCTATATTGTGACGTCAAAATTTTCCGGTAAAATTCACCAATTGGAAACTCGTCTATATAAAACACCACTTCTGTGAACGTTATATAATCGTATATACAATGTAATCGTTTAAGTTTTGTATGTTTAAGGCACTTTAGCACCAAAGGAATGTGGATGTTCGTAACTTTAGTTACTTATTGTTGCGTCAGTTCAGCGAATGTTACATGAAGTTGACGCTATAAAGCAATACCATGTATGGTTGATAAAATTATAGATTTTGTGAAAAGAAACGTTTCACCAGGCATATAATGAAGAAATAGTTAATTTATTATTTTAAAATCTTGAAACTGACTTTTTTAACTATTTGATTTCATAATCACCTATTTTTCTAAATCTGTCGAACGGAATCAACGAAAACAAATTGAATTTCTCTAATTTCTAGCAAATTCTAACACCCCCTGATTGATTAGTTATCGAAACAATTACTAACATTTTTGTGTAGATTTGTTCTAAGTTGGCGATTAGTCAATCATGTTAATGCTAGAAATAGTGCAACCGGATGTTGATATGAACACCTGAATCATTGTCTATCGAAATCGTTTTTGCATTTTCATGACTAAGATTTATTTTAATTTAATAGTAATATGACATTTTATTAAAATATTTCACCCCTTTTAATGAATGGCACAATGATACACATAGCAACGATGGTAGCAAAAAATGCGTCATATTTGAGAATGGAGTCTACGAAGATCACTTTCTTCAAATAAAATCAGTAGAAATTATAAAAACAATCTCTAACATTGTTTTCCACTTTATTACTATGATTTTTCAAAACTCGATAGTAAAATGTTCACAATTCAAAGTTCTCGGTTACCTCGAACTTTAAAATATGAAAAATTCAACTATCCGGATTTGAGAAATATACGTAATAAACTGGAAACAATCTTGGAGACTATATGTATATCTTGCGATTATTTTCGAATGGCATGAGACACAAGTCGTAAATACTGTGGACCTGAATTTAGTCTACTCTTTTGTATTTACATTTTCTTAAGCTGTGATATATTATCTTTGACAAGATGTTGATATTTAAATTTAGCTTTTGAAGATGACAATTTTATGTCTTAAATGGGAGCAGATGTTTTAAGAGTCTTTTTTTGGATAATCAAATTTTTNTTCACGCAGAATTTCACAAGTAGTTTCTTAGAAGACCTTGAAATTGTTTTCCTTTTGAAATAATGTCAAATTTAAATTTCCTTTGGAAGCCAACTTGGGTGAGGTAAGAAACTGTCGGATACCTTTTGAGAAGGGACCATCTTAGGACTATTATGGCCAATGACAATTGGACCAGAGAATTGGACCTTTAAATTAATTTGTTTTTAATAGAATCGTAAGAAACTGTCGGATACCTTTTGAGAAGGGACCATCTTAGGACTATTATGGCCAATGACAATTGGACCAGAGAATTGGACCTTTAAATTAATTTGTTTTTAATAGAATCTGATGTTAAAAATATGTTCCCTGATGGCCGCCATTTTAGATAAGGTAAGGACCTGCCGAACATAATTATTTTTAGGAGACCACCTAAAAACTATTGTGACAAAGTTTGGTTCGAATTGCCCCAATAGTTTCAAAGAAGATCTTAGAATGAAAAGATTATTACGGTAGCCAAATGATGGCAAAAGCTCACTTTGGCTATAGCCAGGTAAGCTTAAAAATGAAATTTTGAAGAAAAAAAATGCCTATTGATGATTATCTTTTGCTTAACGCAATTTGCATAACCTGGAAATAGGTCTCAAATTGGTGGTGAATGATAGTACAGAATTTGGTTGCAAGTTGTGGTCTGATATCAACAATTATAACAAAAAGATAATAATGTGAACCCTTTATGATTTGTGTGTTAAAAGGACAGTTTCGTAATTATGGTACTTTGTTTGTGTTATTCTCTGCGAACAGAGTCTATTCTGAAACAAATGAGTTGAATTTTTAAACGAATGAGTTGAATTTTAAACAAATGAGTTGCAATTTTGAAAAATCTTTAGCAGTAACCTTCCAAGATAGCCGGCAGCTTGGAAGGTACATTCGGACGTCTTTTAAAATATTAACTTGCATAATTAAACAATGAAATGAAAATAAAGGTTGCATGCTACTCTCTATTCTACTTTACGGTCACCACAATGGTTCGGTTGAAAAATGTCAGTAGAATGGCAATGGAACAAAGAAAAAGTATATTTAATTTACATAAATCAAAGTCCAGAGCAGAGGCATGAAACGGGAACACCTAAAGGCGAAAGACCAAGAACATGACAACGCCACAAAATGCACAAATACATGTATCAAAAATATTTAACTCTCTAAAATATTCACAGTGTGAACTCTTAAAAATTGAGAATGACATTTTTTAAAAATCTTATTGAAAACACTCACAGAGGGTAATTAAACAAAACACTCACTCACAGATGGTATTTAAACAAGTAATACCAAGTCCGGCTATCGTTCCGGCTAATACCAAGTTCCTATCTTTATTTATGTTTTTTTCTTGTTTCAATTATTGTTTTTTAGTGAAGTTCGCTTGTAAATTGTGACATGTGGTTGCAGTTCCCGGCCATTGTATGTGTTTGCTGTTTTCCTGTTTTTTGTAAGTTAATAAGTTGGTGATTAAATATCTACCTTATTTTTTGTATTTTAACGACCTTTTTTCTAAAATTCTGAATCCAACTGGTCTTCTATGTACATTTCAACGATTCATGAAGGTTAGTTCTGTTTAGAATGATTGCCTCTAGATTTTCAAAGACCGCTTGGCCAATTTTTAACCCATGGATATCCAAAAGACAATTAAATGTTAACCCGTTTGGTCAATGTTTAACGCTTGTGAATCCCAAAGAAAGTAAAATGTTAACACATCAAATTATATTAATTTTATTTTTTTAAACATGGAAAATTCGAATGAGCAAATGCTGTAATATAAAATCAAAATAGCAGTGAACACATACGATGGCCGAAAATTAAAACTGGATGCCACAATCAACAGGGGAACCGCACTAAGCAAAGCACAAAACGGACTATAGACAAACATAAATAACGATAGGAGCTCAAGGTAGCCGGACTTGGTAACGGCACTAGCAAAAGCTAGCGGTAAGGTTACACTGGTTTAGTAGGTAAGGTTACACTGGTTTAGTAGGTAAGGTTACACTGGTTTAGTATACTTTGTACAACCATAAGTTCGTAAGAACTTTTGTTTTTCCTAGAAATGAAGCACAGTATTTATAATGACGATAGACAGGGTTGGGAATTATTTTCCCTTCATTTAATTTCTAAAATATTCAAAAGCATTAATAAAACAGATAAAGAACAAAAATTAAAGCGCTGTTCCATCGATTTGATGACTTCAAATCAAAACCACCTGATTGTTCTTGTCTCTCTTCCCCATTTATGTACGCTCCTGCTGGTCACGTTATTACAGGGGACCTCAACATCGTAAGCAAAGAGAAACTACGTGATCTCTTCACAAAAGGTCCAAAATATCGTGAACCCCAACCCATCAATTGGAAACATAACTTTAAAATATTGATGGACGCAGTTGAGGAATACGCCAAACAATGGGCTAAGAGAGAGAAGGAAAAGGTTGAAACACTGTCCGACTGGATCAGGTCCATAAAGTCATTGATTGTAGCTCGAATGAGGCGCCTTAAAACAACCATGAGTCCCAATTCAAAAAGCATATTCGATGATCCCGAGGTAGAAAAAACATTGTCCTTCCTCCATGACAATTATGTCATCGTACCAGCTGACAAAGCCCAAAACATCATCACATTTATCTGCAAAAGACACTACATTGACTGCTTAATGAAGGAGATGGGCATTGACAATTCATTTGGCAACCCCACATACAAACTCTCCACCATACCAAGGGAGGACATACTAAACAATCACAAATCAGTATTGTCTTCCTTTGTTATCAGTTTGAGTGAAGAGAACAACAACCTGCCTTGTATCTACTGGGTACCCAAATTACATAAATGCCCATACAAACAGAGATACATTGCTGGGTCTGCCAAATGCACAACAAAACCCCTTTCTAAGCTCCTCACTTCATTACTTACTGCAGTCA
>MJUU01028540.1:230803-264974 GCA_002080025.1 Modiolus philippinarum
GGGTATGTTCAGTCACTGTTGCAATTGTCACTACAGAAGTTTTACGGTCGTCACCATGATTTGACAGACCATTACAATGTTTCTGTTTCACAAATGAGAACAGATATTTTTGGGTAGATCCAGAGTTTGTTACCGGACTGACTAACAACGACTGTGACAAAACCGGACCTTTCACTGGCAGTGTGACGGGTGCCACGCGTGGAGCAGATCATGCTTACCCTTCCGGAACACCTGATGATAATCCCGGGTTTTAGTGGGAGTTCACACTGTCAGTGCTTTAGTTTTTAGTGTTGTCTCGTATACTACAATGTCATCTTTCAGTTTTGTCTGCGTTGATAATGTTTGTGATACCGATTTGTCCTTGTTATTGTCCGAATACTTAATATATACACAGAAGCTATTCAAACGTTCACCTTGGTAGTGTTTGAGGGTTAGACAAGTAACAAGTACCATGGATTTTAATTGGTCTGTCTAAGGGTTAGAAAATGACATTAACCAATCAGTCACAAAGCAGATCTTCCAACACCATAAATTTTACTGGCTTTGTGACGGGTGCCATGCATGGAGCAGATCATGCTTACCCTTCCGGAGCACCTGATGATACCTCAGTTTTTATAGGGGGTTCACACTGCTAGTGCTTTAGTTTTGTGGCGTTCTTGTTCAATTTTGTTTATTTGTTTTGTCTTTGTCATACTGTCTCAATTCTTGTTGCTGTGAGTTGCCGTGATGTTGGATTTATGATTTTAGAATTTCCCCTTTCCTTTTCTTGCTTCGGTATTCGTTTGCCGATGTATTACTATGAATTTTTACAGACGTTGTATCATCTGCATGTACTCCATATCCCTTCACTCTTATCATAACACTTTTAATAAGCAAGTTTTAGAAAAATTAGAAGTTAAAGAACTGTTATGAACATTTTTAGCTCACCTGGCTATAGCCAGGGTGAGCTTTTGCCATCACTTTGTGTCCGTCCGGCGTAAACTTTTCATTCAAAGATCTTCTTCTCTAAACCTACTGAGCCAATTGAAACCAAACTTAGGTGGTCCCCTGCAAAAAAGTTGTTTTTCAAATCCGTGCGATATCCAAGATGGTCACCAGCGGGGATCATAGTTTTAACATTGGACCCTATGGGAAAATACTTTCAAAGATCTTCTCCTCTGAAACTACTTGGCCAATTGAAACCAAACTTGGCAACAATAGTCCTTAGATGGTCCCCTGCAAAAAATTTGTTTTTCAGATCTGCGCTATACCCAAGATGACCACCAGCGGGGATCATAGTTTTAACATTGGACCCTAAGGGAAAATGCTAACAAAAAGATCTCCTCTGAAACTACTGGGCCAAATGAAATCAAACTTGACCTCAATAGTCCTTAGATGGTCCCATGCAAAAAAGTTGTTTTTCAGATCAGCACTATATCTAAGATGGCCGCCAGCGGGGACCATGGTTATAACATTGGACCCTATGGGAAAACACTTTGAAAGATCTTCTCCTCCGAAACTACTGGGCCAATTAAAACACAAACTTGGCCACAATAGGCCTTAGATGATCCCCTACAAAAAAGTTGTTTTTCAGATTCGTGCTATATCCAAGATGGCCGCCAGCGGGGATCATAGTTTTAACATTGGACCCTATGGGAAAACACTTTCAAAGATCTTCTCTTTTGTAACTCATGGGCCAATTGAAACCAAACTTGGCCACAATAGTCCTTAGATGGTCCCCTGCAAAAAAGTTGTTTTTCAGATATGGGCTATATCCAAGATGGCTGCCAGCGTGGATCATAGTTTTAACATTGGACCCTATTGTAAAATACTATCAAAGATCTTCTTCTCGGAAACCGCTGGACAAATTGAAACCAAACTAGGACACAAAAGACCTTTGAGTGTCCCTGCAAAAAAAGTTGTTTTTCAGATCTCGGCTTTATCCAAGATGGCCGCAAGCACGGATCATAGTTGTAACATTGGACTCTTTGAGAAAACACATTTAAAGATCTTCTCCTCTGAAACTATTGGGCCAATTGGAACCAAACTCGGCCAAAATAGTCTTTAGATGACCCCTTGCAAAAAAGTTGTTTTTCAGGTCTGTGCTTTATCCAAGAAGTCCGCCAGTCGTGGCCCAGGTGAGCGATACAGGCTCTTGAGAGCCTTTTGTTTTTGTTATTCATGACATTTGAATTCTTGTCAATGCCTTGGACTATTCCATCTTTCTTTTGTCTTGTCTTTGATTTTCTCGATTTCGAAGTACTTTAACTAATAATTTACCTCAATTTATTTACTTAAGTTTGACCTTCTGTTATGTTTCAACTAAATATTAGCTAAGGTTAAGACAATTTTCACGTAGAAAAAAATTCCGAATCTGCGGATCAAACCTGTATTACCATCCTGTAATAAATGTGCTGTCAAACGACGAACAATTCCATTCGGCTACAAATGTAGGCTGACGAATTGGTGTTGAAAAATATATTCAAAGCGACAACAGATTGATAACACACGTAATTTGCATAATACAAATTTATCTATTTTTGTAAAATTAAGGTGACCAAATATCTGACACAAAATAATTGTAAAAGAAACCCTTTCCGTACATGGAATAATAGAATATAAGAGTAAAACAAACTCGTGTGAATCGCACCAGTTGAGAAATGTACACCCCGTAGACTGGACTAAGAGGAATGTAGCCGTCAAGAAAAGGAAAATTAGTAATAGTTAAATCAAAACCATCCCCTTTATCATATAATTTAGGTCAATTATGATAGTTAGCTCCAGGAAAGGGTAGTATTTTGAGTCATTGTTAGCTTTATTTTATTTAAGATCTTGTGGATAAATGATGTTTACTTAATCTAAAAACTGCGGATCGTCAATAATAAGGATATCATCAATATACCTGCTGTTATCATTGAAAATAGAAATAAGTTTAACACTGTTTGGTATGGTTCCGTTTTGAAGTTTTTCCATGAAACTCGTTCGTAACAGAACAGAAAAAGATCTGCAATGAAAGGTTCGGAATTTATAGTATATTTTACGAGAGGATATGGAGTAAATGAACATGAGACCATAACACATATTATGTTTACTCCAACTGCAATAATTTTAATGAGCTGTATGTCCATATCGGAAATTTATTCCTCATCAGCAGCACTAGAACCCTTATTTGAATAAATAAATTGATTTATTCACTAAATTGATTGAGTTATTCAATAAATAAATTGATTTACTCAATAAATTGATTTATTCACTTTTTTACCTTTTTGGGTCGTTTTAACCTGGATATGGGATGTTGTCTCCTTGACATTTACCCCATTTCCTTTCTTTTTCATATCTATAACCTGTTGATAAATAGTGTAGTGAAAGCGGACAAAAATGTTGTCCAGCAAAAGACTAACTACATTAATCATATCTTCAAACGTCCAATAACAATGATTATTGTAGGTACATGTAATATTAGAGAATTAGTTTAATTTTGACGGTCTTCAAGGCAGTCAAAGTATGTTTCAGAGTAATCAATTGAATTAAAATCCTAAGAAACAGGAGTGGTCAAGATGCCTGAGCTCGCAGTGCGAAGAAATTTTATCCCACCTTTTCTTAACTATAACATATTTTGGAATTCAGTCAATATAAAAAGTATTTACTTAACACATTTTTACAGGCAGATCTTAAATTCGTGAACGTTTTGCTTTTTTGGATTTCCATTCTTCTGTTATTTAATAGTGTTGTTTGCAGGGCCCTCGGCGGGGTTCAAACTCAAAGACACGAAAATATGTTTCAAAATTAGAGCTAAATAATATTATTTATCATTTACAAGTAATTTATTATTATAGTTTTACAGCATCAAGGGTTAAACATTAAACATAAAAAATTTCGCTGAAGCTCGAATCAAATATTGTTTAAACCTGTCGACAGTAATTATATGATCACCAAGTCTTTAAAGAAAAGATTCTGCATTTTCATTATACATTTGTATCATATGGTTCCTTCAGAAAATTCAATAATTAAATTGAATTCCATATAATTTTTTGAAAGTTTAGGTTCTGCAGTAGTACTAAACAATATCAAATAGCATAAAGTATAAGTAATAAATTCAGATAGTTTGAACGGAAAAACATGGGTGTTCATAAAAGTATAGGTTGAAAAAATCACTTAGATTTGCTTGGTATTACACACTATGGTCTTCTGTACAAAAAATCGTGTTTTACTTGAACATAGAATTTGGAATAAAGACAATTTCGGTACAAATAAAATATAATACAACTTCTAATAAACCTACCTCCCCTGTTTCAAAAGTCTAGTCTATTTAAAAAAAACAATCAATTACTGAATCCTTTAAAAAATACCTTCTTTGAACATTATTTAAAAAAAATTAACAACAGGACATGGAGTAAATGCATATGAGACAAAATCTCTACAAATACATGGTTAAACCAAGCAACGGAACAACGCTTTTATTGTTGCATTTCATCTTGAAGTCACCATTAGGCCTTCAACAATGAGCATTACTCATTACCTCTTAGCAAGTCCAAGACGGCCTCTAGCAGCGGAATTTTTCATTTTCAATTTTATACTTTTGAGATATCAGTGTAGAAATGTTACAGTTCAATATTACCAAAGTTGTATAATTAACAGTTTCTCTCGTTAGGCTGTACACGTGTTTCAAGGAGTAACCTCTCATCAGCAGCAATATATTCAAATAATATGGAAAGCCATAATCCAAAAGTGGTAAAAAAAAAGAAGTACCCTGTACCAAAAATTCGAAATAGGAGGCAAAATCCAGTACCAAGAACATCCACCGAGTGCCATACACGCAATGAAGCCTCGGTATTTTAAGATAAAAGTAGCAAATTTCTAAATAAAAAACACAAGGTAAAATTTTATAATGAACTCAGTTTGAAGCACTGAATGAGAGATTGATGTTTTCTTTGGGAAAATATGTATTTACCACGTGAAAAAAATACCTCGAAATTTCGTTCACAATGGTTATTTATATGAGCTAAAAAACATTCATGTAACGTTTTCATGACGTTTACTAGGTATCTTTTTTAGATGAGGTATATGGAATATAGGACATTTTATTTTTGATACGGACTTTATCACGACCAGTATCCAGTGAGCCCGTTAGGCCGAGCTTGATGCGTTACGCCGTGATAAAGTCCGAATCAAAAAAAAAAAAAAATGTCCTATATTTCTTTTATCGGTAACTTACAAAATTAGAATTCTCTAATAAAATATAACAAACTGAAATTTCCTTTTTAGGACAGCTTATCTATTGTTTATTTCAATAATTTGTATGCATTCTTCATTCAACGTATTGTGCGTATGAACGCGACAAATAGTACAAAGTATGACGTCAGCATAACAACCCGCACGTGACGCCTTCACAGTGACCAAATAATCTTGTGATAATGTCAAGCACGGTGATACTGAGATTATCAGTCTCTGTAGATCAAAGGAAATTCATACAAATTACCGATAAATCTGTTTCCAAGCCTAGCTTTGCTTATGCCAGTTTTTTGTGATTTATTTGCATGTTTTGTACTGATTAGTTCTTGATAGGTTTGATTCTAAACAACAGAGGAGACAAGACTGATGTCTTCCAGTACACGTCTAAATAATGACGCGGTAATCCTGACAACGTATAAATTAAATTAATATCTTCACTTAAAACAGGAAACGGACACTCTTAACAAAGTAAAAACAATTACCGCTCCTTTACTTGTTTTCCGCGGATAATACGAGAACCCTTCAACATAAGATAAATACTTTAACAGGAATCATTATCCGCTACCAAGAAACCCTAAGATAATGGAATTCGATTAACAAGTAATCGCACATAATGATACACCAATAGTTGTTGTACGTTACTGCCGAACATAATTTTGATGAATAAATGGTTATTATAGAAAGAGCAACGTAACAGAGGTCGAAGTATTTAATTAGAGCAGATGAGAACAGTGAATAAAAGGACACTGTAGTCGATATTTGTTCTCCAATGCAGAAAGATTTCAGTTTTCCACTTTAAGATTGTGATGTTTGGAGACATTCATATCATTGAATTGCCAGAATGCGTAAAGATGATATGTGTTACAGGCTATTCTTATATCGCAATCATAACGATTATCCACGTGTAGATATCAAATAACATAAGAGCGATGCCATCACACTGAATACCATAGGTCGGCTTCGATCACTAAATGAAATATTTAAATCGACATATTTAAGATTCGCCTAGGGTTTGTAGTCGGTTTACATATGGGTGTCCATTATTTTCATTTTTTTAATAATTCACAATGTTCTGCGTTATATATTAACTAAAGTAAATAGCACCCATTTGTTAATCTCTATCAAACCTCCGGCGGCCATTTATTATTTCCAAAAACTATTCTTCTGTTGTCTTAGTTTTCTGGCATACTTGTCCATTTTTACTATTTATTTTGCCTTTGTAATGTTCGTGTTTGATATGAATTGCCATGAATTTTTATATTTCCCCTTTATCGGCAATATGTACATTTTCTCTTTGATCATACTGACTGATATTGTCAGTATCTCCGTACTGACCTAGAAAATATCAGGAAATGACGTCACGAATATGATGTCATGATTCTAATGAAGTTGCCGATAAAAACAATAATGGAAAGTCTTGACAGAAAATATCACTAGTGTGACAGCTCGTGCTATCGGACTCGCCGTGATACGGTGATATTTTCTGTCTCGACCTTCAAAACAACCATTATTCTATATTTATTCCTTTGGCTTCGGTATTCCTGTGAAGATGTATTTTACTGACACTCAAATAGCCAAAACACACGTAAATAGGATAAATTGAATTTGTCTGACACCTACTTATTTGAATGAATAAACGGGTCATAAAATTTTCATAACTTGCCTGTATTGGAAGGAAGCAAGTACAACGATAATACGGAATATGTTATGGATGTGACCTTAATATAATGTCACGATTAGTATCACCACTGTACTATCGTGATTTGTATTGTGACATCGTGCCCAGCAAAAATTTTGAAAATGGGTGAAACAGCCGGTCTTCCAACAAAAATCTCAATCGTATTGCAATCACAATAGCAGGAGAAGTATAAAGGTGATATCACCGGGAAACATGATGGTGAAATCTATAATCGGACGTAACAATCTCAAAGTTAGCACAATACATTCAACAGAAAGCTAACCTTTTCTAAAGTGAATATCAAAAGACTTATTAGAAATGTCCTTTTGATTTCGTTTTATTCAAACTACAGATCCCGCGGCGCACATCAAGAAATAATCTAACAACGGGGCACAATCGATTTGAATATCAGCGAATATTCCTTGCAAATGTTGTTGAAAAATACCGAATTCAAAGCCTTAGATGGTTAGTGGCAACATCTCTATTCTATTTTTGAACACATGAGTTCAGAACTACAAAAATATCTTTAAATCAGAAATGCCGTCTAAGATTTATTTACACTCGATATAAGTTAAATGAATGCATATTTACAATGTTGAGTTTCCAAGAAAACATTTTGGGTTTGGGCCCAATAAAACTAGTTTAACCCCGCCGCAGCAGGTTTGCGCCTGTCCTAAGTCAGGAAATTAAGCCTTTGTGTGTCTTGTCTGTTTTCTAGTTAGTTCACTTTATGTCAATGGGAGTCTAGGATGATGTTTATTTCCCTGAACTTGATTACTCTTTATTTAGGGGCCAACTCGGACCTACCGTTGGGAGTGGGGTTTCCTCACCGTTCATTGAAGATCTTATGGTGGCTTTGAGTTGTTATTACTCCCCTTTGGGTCGTTGTCTCTTTGACACATTCCCCGTTTCCCTTCTTTTTCCTATTTACATAGCTTTTAAATCAACAGGAAAGTATCACATCGCTATCGACTGCCTTAGTTCTTATTCAAATTTTATGTGAAAGAAGGACAAGACTGAGAATGCATACTGAACTGCTACATATGGAAATAAATAGCTTAATTTACATCAATTTCCGAAATGGCCATACAGCTCATTAAAATTATTGCAGTTGGAGTAAATATATGTGTTATGGTCTCATGTTCATTTACTCCATATCCTTTCGTAAAAATATTTAATACAGGAGTTTGTCTTTTATTGCAGTGTGGAGTTGGTAAAACAATTCCCCGTGGTAGAGATGTATGCTCTTTATTTTTCTAAGATATGGTGTACTTGTACATGAGATAATATCTCATGTGTACACTTTGTTCAAATTACTATTATCTAAATTTATATAAATTCTTAAACATAAGGGTTAACTCCGTCCATCGTAGTTTTATCTTTAGCTATATTTGATATTACTTATTATTCGGATTTCGTTTGGTTTTATGCATTTTTAACATTTTTTGAAATTATGGATTTCCTTTGTATGGGTTCTAGTGCTGCTGATGAGGAATTATTTTCCGAAATGGCCATACAGCTCATTAAAATGATTGCAGTTGGAGTTAACATATGTGTTATGGTCTCATGTTCATTTACTCCATATCCTTTCGTAAAAATATCAAATAAACAAACCCATAGTTGATTAAGTATTCAAGTGTTTTCCTGAGGTATAGTTGATTAAGTATTCGAGTGATTCCCTTAGGTCTTTAGGTAAACAAGTAAGCTAATTGTGTAATAATTTTGAACACTTATTTCTTCCTGGGAAGGTTATACAAGAGCTTACTAATTTAATACAACTGAAACACGTGTTTTCGATCTGCCGTTTTCCTACCTGTGTATAGGGAAAAATTAACAACATCTACACATTTTCATTCTATGTGTTGCTTTGTTTAATTTTCTTGCATATTGTGTAAAACCTACAAATTATAGGCTGCCTGTGATAACTAAATTAGTGCATGTTGTCGCAAAACTTGCTTCTTGACTAGAGGCTCTCAGGAGCCTGTAACGCTCAATTGGCTCTCAGTTGCCACAATCATGGTAACAATGAAAGTTATACAGTTGATCTTCAGACCTCGAACACCACCAATATCTTGAACAGTATTTAAAGTATGATCATGTTTTACTACATTTCTTTGTTGGGCTTTTTTGACAAAAAACGTGCTAAGGACCACTTTTGACAACAGTTTTGAAATCAGGACGTCATTTTGTAAATAGTGGTCATCCAACAATTTTCAACATCGGTTTTGAAGTCGCAACATCAATACATGTATCTATTTGGACAAAAAATTTCATTGAAATAGGACAATGTTGAAATTTCCAGCCTGATTTGGCGGCGATTTTGAAAATGGCAGTCAACAAATAATTTTTAACATCGGTTTTAAAGTTGCGACATCAATACCTATTTAGAAACCAAATTTCATTGAAATCAGACAATGTTGAATTTTCACGCCTTTTTTGGCGGCCATTTTGAAAATGGAGGTCAACGAACAATTTTTAACATCAGTTTTGAAGATGCAACATCAAAACCTATTTGGAAACCAAATTTCATTGAAATCGGACAATGTTGAATTTTCCCGCCTTTTGCGGTGGTCATTTTAAAATGGCGTTCAACGAACAATTTTCAACACAGGTTTTGAAGTCGCAATATCAATATCTATTTGGAAACCAAATTTCATTGTAATCGGACAATGTTGAATTTTCCCGCCTTTTTTGGCGGCCATTTTGAAAATGGCAGTCAATGAACAATTTTCAACACCAGTTTTGAAGTCGCCACAACATGGCAAACATTTTATCAATTACATTTAACCTTCATCTTCTATAGTTTTGGAAATAAAAGACGAAAAATACGAAAATTTTAAAAATTCGGTGAAAAAAGGGCAATAACTCCTACAAGGGTTTATGGATTTTGTTCAAAAATTCAGGGTGGGTAGATCTTGATATGCTGAACATTTTTTGCAATTTACACTTGACCTCTATCTGTTACACTTTTAGAAATAAAAAATAAAAAATGCAAAAATTTTGAAAATTTTACGGATAAAGCGCTATATATGTGACTCCGAGATTGGTTTTCAGATTTTCTTCAAAATTGCACAGTGGGTAGATCTCATCATGCTGATCATTTTTACTCCATGTCAGATTTTTGATATCTGTAACGGTTTTCGAGTAATTTGCAAAAAAACAGCAATTTACCTCTATGTTCTATTTTTAGTAACAGTGGCCATGTTGTTTGGTCTACGGACATAAAAATCACAAACTTGAAAGTGCATACCCTGGTGATGATTCAGACCAAGTTTGGTAAGTATTGGCCCAGTAGTTTCAGAGGAGAAGATTTTTGAATAAAAGTTAACGGACGGACGGACGACGGACGCCGAGTGATGGCAAAAGCTCACATGGCCTTTGGCCAGGTGAGCTAATAATAATAATCAAACAAGAAGTAGAAGCTAATTAATCTTTCGACAATATTGTTACGATCTCCAGTATTGGGAAGAGGAAGTGTCTGTCCATAACATCAAACCAATTATAAACACTTTTCAAAAGCATTCGTTAGATCTATGTTGCATGACATCTATTCCCTTATGGTTGATTATAATTCACGAGTATCTAAACAATATTCTTCCCCAGTCTTAAAATTTTGATCAAGATGGAAATCATTCAGTTTTCATTTCTTTGGGGAACTAAATTTCACTGGGACCTAGATGCGAAGCGAGGATGTGACTTATTCGTAGCACTTGCATTCCCGATTGATATTTTTTTGTGTTTATTTTTCAGAAAAATTGCTCCCGACCAATCATTGGAAGAACCCGACACGGGATACATGTACCTAGATCGTAAAGTATTTTAAGACATGCCAAGATATCCAGTAAAAGACCAGGGAAAAAATGGGGGGATCTGGATCAACGAAACCGGGTATGAAATATAAACTATATTCAAAAACCCCCATTAATCTGCACTGAGACAATCATATAAGTTGTGGATAAAGTGAGTTGTAAAAAATTACATCAACTGATGTTTCATATATAGAAAAATATACTATATATTTATGGGTTTGCAATATTTCACGAATCACAATTAAGTGTAGGTTTAATAAGATAATTGACTAATTCTAAAACAGGAGGTACAGTGTCTTTTTTATGTTCATTCCCATAGATTTTTAAATATTTTAATTAAAAATACTGAATTATCTCTCCCTGCCCTTAAAGCAATATAAGCTGTATTTCTTCATTTTTTGGAAGCTCCAAAAATGCATCATGTCGCATCCATATATCTAGTAATTATATAAGATACCGTTTTATGCATGCCATTTATAATTTCGATTATTTAACTAATTTTGCATGCGATTATTATCAATCATGGACGCTCATTTATGTTCGACTTCGACATCTTACCTGAACGAGACACTATTTATAGTTGACATAAGCAAATGTACTACCGATCGACAAAGGTAAAATGAGGTACGAATCGACAGAAGTCGCGACGATTGTACACCCGGGATTGTACACGTGGAAATATTTATAAATCGATCATTTAGATAGCCCTCCCGTGTATTAAAATAAAATTGGGACATTTTTGTAGAAATAACATGGGTAGCATTTTATTATTTTGGCAACGTAATCAATAATTACGCTTTCTTTTTCCACATTGCACGTGATTTTATCGGACCATGACATGTTGTCAGTATATTGACACCACAGTGATTGACACACTTCTGTTACGCATGTATCGGGAACATTTGACCTGAGGTCGTAGGCATACGATTCATCACGAAAATACATTTTTCATGACAGTAATAAATTAATTCATGTTATATTTTCTTTAATTTTCAAGCTTTTTGATATGTTAACACGACGAATTGAACTTGAAACTGCTTTATTTCTGAAATAATGAATTCTCCTGAAACCAAAAAAAATTAAGCTCATATTGCTTTAAGAATTGGATCTCGTTACCTTTTTTCATTCATCAGTTACATATTAGTATTTCTACACAAACTTATTGCAATAAAAAGTAAAAATAAAGACACCACTATGAATTGCTGTCTTCATCGAATACATATTTTCTCCCGTGTCCAAATAATTTATAATTGCTACTCCAATTCCTAGATTTATTATGTTATTTTTTTATCTGTATGTGTGTCTTCATTTTTCTTTTTTGTCACGTGCTCATGTGGTTTCCTTGTTTCTTAGTGTTTTCGATTGTTCGTTCTTTCGACTGAAGTTTCGGTTCTCGCTTACTTTTTGTCCCTTAAATCAGACCCTTAACCAAGTTAAAAGAATATATGTTTAATATTTGAATCTTTTGGAAACAGTTTATATTGGATGATACATTATTTGATAAAATACAATTATTTAAGCAAATTTTTAAAAAAAATGGATAACAGGAAACACCTACAATTGCTGAAAATTATAATTACATGTTACAATCTGCCAGGGAACTATACAGGATACATGTATACTGTCCCGAGTTCATTTCGTTGTTTACGTTTGTCTTAGGATTTTTTTATTTGAGCATTTTTCTTGTGCAGTTCCTACATGTAGGTACATTGTGGCATGTGACTGTGTTTTTCGACCATTGTATATGTTTCCTGTTATCTTATTTATTCTATAAAGCCCTTCTGTAGCGGTATAGATGTTACACAATTTTTAGATTGAAGACAAATTCATAAATTTTACTTGCAAGGTAAAATTAATCTCTTTCTCTAGTGTTCGTAGTATGAAGAAAAATATGTAAAGTCTAGAAATTTGCATAACAAGGAAAAGGTGCGTAAAAGGATTCGTTGTCCAGTTTTCAACTAGTCAAATAAAATACAGTTCTTAATATTCTTATCAATTTATACTTTAAGGTTAGCATATTGTTAGACTTTAATCCCCTATAGGTATGCTTAAGCTAATTTGAACATTTAGATATAATATTAATAATGCTGACATTTTTCGTATTGAGCTTTCAGATAATTTTGAAATACAAAAATGCCCAAGTTGCATACTAACAGTATATTTCATTTTACTGTACTTTTCAAGGAGTAACCTCTCATCAGCAGAATTACAATCAAATATTAGAATTGCAATTGCAAGCAATAGCTGATGTCGCCCCTGGCAGCCAATTCGATAATTCCACCTTGTCCGCAGCGTCAAAATGTACCTAGAAATCAATTTTCGTTGAAATCGGTCGAAGTTGATATTTAAACATATTTTTGCAGCCATCTTGGAAATGTCGGCCATTTTGATTTTTTTTTTGCATGTCCATCTTCTAATGGTTATTCAACTTTTTGCCAAATATAAATGAATTCTGTCTAGGCATGTTTGAGATTATATGATTTTTATGGAAATCGGACACATTCAAAACACTGACGTAATTTGGCAGCCATCTTAAAAATATCAGCCATTTTGAAATTTTTTTTGTTGGAGGCATAACTTCATAAGGTGATCTAACTTTGTACCAAATATGAATGAATTCTGTCCAGGCATCTCTGAGAATTTGCGTGGACAAAAAGAGGTGGAAGAAAGAAACAATAATAATGAATAATAAAGAAACGGACAAAAACAATATGTCGTCCCGACTACGTCTGGGGCGACATAAATATGGAAAACTATCATCCGAAAAAGAAGTCCTCATTATCAAAAATTTAAGACAAGCATAACATTGTAAATATTAAAGCTTAAAATGACAACTTTTGTATTGTCTTTCGACTTTGCTTTTTATAACATCATTTCTTCTTATCTTCTGTATTATACGTCCACTGTTTAATATAAAACAATATGTCATACGAGTAGAAACTATTATAACAAGGAGAGCAAAAAAAATGCATGAAAACAAGGTCAATACATACACATATTTGACACTGTCTCAACAGATATCAACGAAGAACATATATATCGAATGCTTTTGAAAACTGGTGTCACTATTTTCAGAAGTAAAATGACGTCCTTGATAAACTGCATATTGTACAATACAAATGTTCCCAAGATTTAGAACAGACAAAACGCACGATTTGTAAAAACATTAGGAAAGTAACTCTTGGACGGTAAAATCGAACGCTTTCGATTGTAAAGATAAAGAAATATTAAAAATGGAAAAAATGGAAACATCGCCAATGAATGAAAATTTCTGTCGCAGGGGAATATTTACCAAGACATCTACAATAGAAAAACAAACACAGAAAGAACTACAAACGACTAGTGACAACAATTGCCTAAGTCAAGATTGTTAAATTTAGATTTATCTTTCCATAGGAAAATGTAGCAATTAACATGCTAATTTTTGTAACTTAATTCTTGACACAAGATAGGATGCATATATATAGGACAAAAGCTCGAGACAGATAGCATTATTACAATATCCTACAGGTAGGTCTTTGAAAATTTATATATAGTTTCTAACATTGTTCATGGAAAAAATGAAAGGATATGGGGTGAATGTACATGTGACAAAACGCACACGATACTTAGAAAACTCCACTTTATCAAGGACGGGGCTTTTATTCCTTTCTACATCTTGATGTCGCCTGAGAGTCCTCAACCAAAGGTGAAGAATATTCACCACCTCAAGCGAGATCAAGAAGGCCCCTAGCATGCATTTAAGCGGTATTCTTTGACAAAAATGTTGAGTAACATCGATCGTAGTTTATTACGTATATTTCTCACATCGAGATAATTTTTTTTTTAAATGTGTAAATTTACTATCGAGATTTGTGAAATTATCGTTATAAACTGGAAAAAACGTTAGAGATTATTCCTCTATTTTCTATTGAATTTTATTGAACCTAAGTGATCTTCGTGTCCCATTCTCAAATATGCCGCCAATTTTTGTTACCATAGTTGATAAGTGTATTATTTCGCCATTCATTAAAGTGATGTGGAGTGGAATATTTTTAATAAAAATGTCAAAATATCAATAAATTAGGTAACCTTAGTCATAAAAATGCAAAAACAACCTTGTCATCAAAATGCAAAAACAATTTCGCTAGACAACCTTGCAGGTGTTAATTTCATCAACATCCGGTTGAACTATTACTAGAAACTACAAGTACATGATTGACCTATCGCCAACTTGGAACAAATCTTAACACACATGTAAGTTATTATTTCGATAACTTATTGATCAGGAGGTGTTTAAATTTGCTTGAAATTAGAGAAGAAGTTATACACAATTTCTTGCAATTTGCTAATATAACTCCTGCTTATCAAACTGTGTCGATTACTTTAATTTTTGTGAAGGAAATATGAGACGCCGACTGAGACTTTCGAGTTAATTGTTCGTCATCGAACAAGTTCCTTTATTAAACAAAAAAAAATAATACATTCAACTGACGGAGAACTAAACATGACTTACCAATGATGGGCCAAAGGTAAATTATATTAGTGTTTTACTACTTAAGGCATATTATCAGTCAAATGTTATTAGACACTTGTTATTCAATAGTTTGCAGAATTCAATAAGTCAGGAATCCAGTTCTAACCCTTCTTACAGATATAATTTTCCGACTACACCTTTGACGAATTGAAGATTTTGTCCATATAATGCGTCCATGATGGCAGCCGTTGTAGCCTGCAAAGCAACTACAACAAAAGTAAGAAAATTAAGTACATTAGTAAACTACTTGAAGCTTTCTACAGGTCGGCAAATAGCTTTAATTTATTTCGCTAGAATTTAATTTTTTTAAAGAAATAAAAAAATGCCTGGTAGTTTTTTTTATATAACAGCTGAACAAAGAGCTTGTTTTTGCGCTATTTAAATGTTGCAAAAAATACCAAATTTGACTTGGTTTTCAAAGCCTGCTAATATGAAAGACGTTCGGTTACGTGCTTTACGTATTTTATTCTTGGAATGTATAAGTTAAGAAATAAAAAATATCTAAAAAGAAAAGAAATACTGTCGAAAATTTCTATTATGCTCGATTTAACAAAATGTTTGCATATCTTCAAATATCGACTTCCTGATTGGTTTCCCCAGATTTGTTTCAAAACCAAGCTGAAAATAGAAAAAAGAAGGGAAACGGGGAATGTGTCAAAGAGACAACCACCCAAATGGGAGTTATAACAACTGAAAGCCACCATAAGATCTTCAATGAATGGTGAGGAAACCCCACACCCAACGGCAGGTCGGAGTCGGCCCCTAACTTATAAAGAGTAATCAAGTTCAGCGAAATAAACATCATCCTAGACTCCTATAGACATAAAGTAAACTAACTAGAAAAGACTCCTATAGACATAAAGTAAACTAACTAGAAAACAGACAAGACACACAAAGGCTTTATAATTTTCCTGACTTAGGACAGGCGCAAACCTGCTGCTGCGGGATTAAACTAGTTTTATTGGGCCCAAACCTTCTCCCTATAGCCAATATGATAAATCAAAAAACAATCGTAACAACAATAAAATTCAGTTGGCAACAGGTCTGAGTCAATTGTGAAAAATGAAACTGGAAGAACTAAATATATGGGCATAAACATGAAATCACAAGAGACTACTGGCAGTTAACTGACATGCCAGCTCCAGACCCATAACTAACTGACAAATTAACTGACAAATTAAGTTATATGTACCCTCAGTATACAGTTTCCACCTAGATCCATTCCTGTGAGGAGTTTAACATAATGATTTCATGCATATACCGGAATACATAACCCGTGTCCACGCAATACCAATTTTATAAATTTAGGATGTGTTTAGTTAAAATGCAAAGACCCTGTTAATACCAAAGAAGGCCATACGTAATGACTTGACGACAATACCGTAATTATAACCCTTATGAATTAGACGATTAAAAGGTTTTATAAGTTTGTTAGGCGAGTTTAAGTAGTTTTTACTCTTATATAAAACATTACCGTAAAATAATGGATGTGAAATAGATGTATACAGGTTGCATTGTATTTATGAACTAAAAAAAGAATAAAAAAGATAACAGGAAACACCTACAATGGCCGAAAAAACATAGTCACATGCCACAAAGTAAATAGGAACTGCACAGAAAAAACCCACAATAAAAATACAAAAGACAAACGTAAAAAACGATAGGAACTCGGGACAGCCGGATCTTGGTACCGGCACTAGCAAAAGCCAGCGGAAGGGTTAAACCTGTTTATGGGTACCCAAACCTCCCCTTTCTCTGTCCCGTTTCCCTATAGTATAAAAAAACATACGAATAAAACCCATACAGGTAGACTACTAACTCCATGGCCACAATCTGGCAAAGAAAAATGGGGGAACAATACGTAATTTTGAAAGATGGGTCAAGGAGTGCTCGCCGCTAAACTGCCGGCTAGCTCAAGGATCCTAGTCTGCTGGTAAAACACTGTCGCACTACGGAAGAAAAATCAAATTCAAAACTCCCGATGGGTTTGGTAAAGAATCATCATGCATTTCAGTAGACATCGGCAGTATCAGTGAGTGGTCAGTATGTGTGTAAAATCCTCAGGTCACTGGATCCCAAAGCTAATTTAACGGATGCAAGCAGAATATCCTGTCGATATCCCCTTTTGCGTAAAGAATGGAAGTAACGTCCCAGTTTTTCTGGATTTTTAACCTTTTTCTGGCATTTTTGAACAACATTTCCGTAAAATTGAGGATGGGAAATGCCCTTAGAAGTAAGCTGTTTGCGAGTGACACTATATTTAGATATCAAATGTTCATATCTTCGATAAAACTTTTTAAATGTATTTAACAAACTTATGAAATCTGTAACCTTGCTGCAAAAGTGATAGTAAGGTTACGTTCATTGAAGTCGTCAAGCGTAGAACAAACGCGTGCGAATCGTTCCAGTTGAGAAATATAAGTCTTTATATAGATGATAAAATTTAGTAAAGGTTTTAACTAGTTTATGATAACGAAAACCCTGATGTAATAGTTTTTTAGTTATGAAAAGATTCCGTTCATTAAAATCGCAAACGTTTTTACATACTCGAGCAAATCGAAAAAGTTGAGATATGTAAACACCATATGATGGCGGCATCCAGAGATGGATAATTAACTATGGGAAAGGAAAAATCGTCCCTTTTTTCATAAATTTTAGTATCTAATTTACCATTCGATATATCAAAGTTGATGTCTAAGAACGGACAATGATGATTATTAGAACTGGCTTTATTCAAAGTAAGTTCTTTAGGGTAGATGTCCTTATAATACGTATTGAAGTCGTCATTATTTAAATCTAAGATGTCATCCAGATATCGGAAAGTGTTGTTAAACTTTTCAATTAAATGCTGTTTAGATGGGTCTTTGCTGATGTTGGTCATAAACTGAGATTCGTAGCAGTACAAAAAGAGGTCCGCTATAAGTGGTGCACAAATCTTTTTCACTGTAAAATCAAAATCAACAGCAAGTATTTAAAGCAAAAGAATACCTGGCAATCTACTGCCTAGCTCTTATTCAAATTCTATCATAAAGAAGGACAAGACTGAAAATGCATCTTGAACAGCAACATATGGAAATACATTGCTTTACACCAAATAGAAAAGCACAAGTTTATGAGGTTTTCGAGTGTTTCCCTAAAGTATAGTTGATTAGGTATTCGAGTGAATCCCTTTAGTATTTAGGCAGACAAGTAAGCTAATTATGTAATATTATGAATAGGAAGGCTATTCAAGAGCCTATTAATTAATTAGAACGGAAACTTTTCTATCTGCCGTTCTCCCACTCGTGTATGGGAAAAACGACAATTTATTTTCATTCTATGCGTTGTTTTTGTTTTTGTCTGATTAGCATGCACATTGTGAAATACTGACAAATTCAGCTGCTAGTAATAACTAAATGAGTACATTGTATAGCAAAATGTATTTCTTGATAATAATAAAACAACAAGTAGAAGCTAATAAACATTGCCGCCCCTAGTATTGGGGGAACAGGAAGTGTCTGTTCATAACTTCAAACCAATCATAAATATTTTTCAAAGGATTCGTTAGATATGCTGCATGACATCTATTACCTTTTGGCGGATTATAAATCACGAGCATTTTAACAAAATTCTACTATAATCTCAAAATTATCATCCAGATGGGACTCATTCAGTTATTTCTTTATGGAATTAATTGTCACTGGGACCTAGAGGCGATGCGAGAATGTGCCTACTTAGTAGCACATGATTCCTGATTGAAGTTTTTTGTGTATATTATTCATAGGCTTCCGAACAATCTTTGGAAAGACCCCACACGGGATACCTAGATAGGAGAATATTGGAAACTATGCCAAGAAATCAGGTAAAAGATCAGGAAAAACTGTTGAAATCTGGCTCGGCGAAACGGGGTATGAAACATAAACTAGATTCAAATACCTCCATTTATCTGCACTGCAATCATGTAGGTTGTAGGGGATGACGTCAGTTGTAAAAAAAATCAATCGATGTTTCATTAATAAAGTGTACTTTTTATGGATTTGCAGTATTTTCTACGGATCAGAATTCAGTATAGGCTTCGGAAGATAATTGGCTTACTCTAAAGCAAAGGGGTATAATGTCTTTATGTTCATTCTGGGCTATTTTGAAATATTTATAAATTAAAATTAAAAATACTGAAATATTTGTCCTCTACCCAAGAGAATTGCATCTCGTTACCATTTTTCTTTCATCTGTAACATACATGTCTTAGTAATTAAACACTGACTAATTACCACAAAAGGAACAAAAAATTGCTGTTTTAATTGAAAATAAAGTCTGTCTTTAGTGGTTAAGACACACTTTTGAGATTGTTGTCAAAATCGTTCATGTAAAATTCATATTAAAGTAGAGTATACCCTTTGCCCAAAAAGGATAAAGGCTCCAGCCAGATAAAATCATTACAACATGATAGAACATGGTAGAGGTAAGTCTTTGAAAATGTATGAAGTAATACTCCATTAATGCCATTTTTGCTGATGAAACTCCTGTTTATTGAAATGTATTGATGACTTGTATGTGAAGGAAAAAAGTGACAATGACAGTGTGAATAAAGAAAGTTTCGAGTTGATTGTTTGTCAACGAAATGATTCTTTTATTTCACACAGTGGGACTTAGTAATGACTTGTCAATGATGGGCAAAAGGTGAATAATAGTAAATATAATCTACTTAAAATATGCTATGTTGCCAATGTTATGGTAAACTTTAAGTTAATTATAAGGAGAAATGTTTGCATTTATCTATTCAACAATCCCGTTCTTATCCACCCTTACTGGTATGAAGGCACTTGTACCACAGTACCCTCTTGCTATTGTAATTTCAGGCCTCCCAGTTAAGGTATCGACCACTTTCTCTGCACGAGTTCATTTAGTTACCGTACACTTATTCCGCACGAGTGCACACGTTATTTTGAAAATCTTAATGACAGCATATTATTTTAAGTCTCAAAAATGCTGTGAGATTGCCAGGCTCATTCATTGAAGTCGGGCGTTTACTACAGTCCCTGATTAGCAATACCGAGAACTTAACGCACTACGCTACGGAGACCATGATAAATATTTGTTAATTTGTTGTATTTGTATCTTGAAAGTTGCCTTTTGGAAAAAGGTTTAAACTTTTTTGTATAACATTTAGAAGATAAAAGGTGCCTCTAGTTTTCTGACCAATGTCAAACGCTTTTTTTCTCATTTGATGTCAATCGGTTTTAATCATTATACTCCCGAGATCACATATAATAAAATTGGAATTAACAATTATATACCTTACCATTCAAAACGTTTCATAAAAATTCGTAAAAAATACATTATTGCTTCTTCACCACTACGCCATGGAAGCACACATCAAAATACGTAATTTTAGATACTTATACATACAATGACAATCAATAATGTATGAAATATATAAAATAATAAAAATATTATTGTACAAGTTAGACACCGTACGTTTCAAACAAAAGAAGCTTCCTTTATTGAATCTGGGAGTCATCATTTTCCACACGCGTACACAGGTACGAACAAAGATATTGATCGCCTAGAAAGCATTCTAAAACGAGCCGCACGTTTCATCAAACACGACTATAAATCTCGTGAAGCAGGCTGTGTCTCAAGTATGCTTAAAGAATTGGAACTACCATCTCTCCAAGACAGAAGGAAAGACCAACGACTTATTACGTTTTATAAAGTGGTTGAGGGGCTGGTGCCGGCAGTCGCACCAAGTGATTACCTAAAAGAGGCAAGAAATAAAAGGCAGAGGAAGGCAAAAACGTACCAAGACCACGTTACCTCAAATATCTAAGAGAACCAAGAGATTATAAACACACGACCGTTCCACCTGATACAAGCCAAATCTGATATCAGGAAATTTTCATTTTTTCCAAGAACAGTAGTTGAATGGAACCATCTGGAGGACAGCATCGTGCATGCAAAGAAGAGTTGAGGGCTTCAGTAACGCCCTCCATCGGTAACTGTAAACATATTTTATTAAATAATTCATTGCATACAACATATATATAATAATACATATAATCGAACTTTACAGTGAACCATTTAAAGGATTCGGAAACAAGTTATAAAAAACTTATATTAATCCGTTTCCTTTGACTGTTTTGAAAAATCTAGATTTTTACAGTTTACGAAGTCTTGAATTTGACCGAAAAAAAAGTCACATTTGACAAAACTTTCTTATATCATCACCTATGCTTTTTATTGGTGATATTTCTTCAGACTCATGATATCCTCCATCGGTTGGACTAGCCGTAACATTCCTTCCAGTGTATTTATATCCGCGAACGGATCCTGCACTAAAACACATACAGATACAGGTAAACGTGTAAGCGTACTTACTTTCCCACGTGCAGAAGTTTCGGGTAAATATTTCTACCTTTGTATTTATTCGTCACAGTCAGTACTCCATTGTGATTGGTCAACTAGATGTTGTATATTTTCTACCCTAGTGTATTTTATCCAAGAGGAAAAAATACACTGCCGGAATAAATTCCCTGTTACAAAAGCCTCGACGCTTTCGGCGCCTCAAGCCTTCACCCGTGTGCTCTTGCGGAGAAAGGAAGTTTCCCAGATGCATTAAGGACACTTTTGTTTAAAACGCACGGTATGTTTTACTAATTGTCCGCCTCCAGCTGTAAAAAATGAAGTTTTTTTTCAATATGATTTGTCCAGAATGGCGTTTAGCGCATGCAAGGCAAAACTGAACTGCAACAACAAGCGACATTAAGAGCATTACAGTACTTTTACAAAATCTGTTAAAAAGGTCATCACTGTCATTATGCAATCAATCAAATATATTTTTGTTCCCAATTGTCTGTGTGAAACAATCTGCTTAGAAAGTAAGTAATTACCAGGAAACATAATAATTTTAAATCTAGAGACAATGAAATTAAGTTCTTCTTTATTGAATTTACGTCGTTCGTGGGACGCAAATCAGAGGAATTTTTAAAGCATAATATTCAATCAAGTATGTTTAATCTCTCAAATAAAAGGACAGACGGAATGCCTGTTCGGAAATGGCCTTTTTATCAAAGGTCAGAAAATTTGAATTGGAATAAATTTTATAGATGTTAAAAATGTTGTATTCTGAAATTACAAAAACAAAAAAAAACGCACCCAATCCCTTCTGTATGTGACTAATACAATCAAAACATAAAAACAGTACAATGACACACCGAAATGCACCAAAGCCCAATGATTTTTCCGTTAAAATAAAAAATTCAATTATTGTCTAAGCAGACACTGTGCGATCATCTTATAATAAAAAATTGCAGTAAATAAAAAAGTTTATTAAATTCTGAGAAGTCATAAATTCAGAATGTTTCGTGTACTGAGTCACTTTTAACCGTTAGTTTATTGTTTTTACCCATCTTCAAGCATAAAAGAGGCTTTGGAAACAGCAAAATAGTTGTTTCGTTTAATTTAACGTCATTTTAGTTTCTAGATTTTCTTCTTTAATTATGAAATCATAAATTTACTATCTGGAAACTTCTGTCTGTAAATCGCAGATATAACCACAACAACTTCATATATGGTTTAAGAACGCTGAATGGAGAAAAACGTATACTTTTATTAGTAGAAAGTTTACTTTGTGAAATATGACTACAAACCGGAGACAAGATATACAGAAGAAAAAATTAAGATTTTCTGATCGACAATATACAATGTATTGTGCTGTTAGCAGGACTGTTTTCACCAAACTATCGAAGTTCCAATGGTCACAAGCTGTGCACCTTATTTTAGCCGATCGGTTTCTCTGCTCTTATGACTTATAAAAGATTTTGTCTCATTTTTATTCTCTCCATATACCTTCATTGTTAATCTTACAAAACTGAATTAATTGAAGATTTTATTCATTATTAAGATAAAAACTAACACCAATCCTTAAATTACAGCTTCCGTTGCATAGATAATAGTTTGTCACTATGCAAACCTCGCTTTGATGATTTTCTTCGTCTGATGTTTTCAATAGAACTCGAAATAAAAGATATTACATGCGCTTATACATTGGTTTCATTCTTTTTACTTCATCTTGAAATTGACCACAGAGGTAAACTACAAATTATGCTGAATGACAAACAAAATTACTTCTTTTTTTTTCGAATATTTCAACTTCAATTTTCTTTGTAGCAACATTTGTAGAGCGCAGGGATATGGAGTTTGCATCTTCCAAAAATGATTTGCCACTCAAGGGTATGTGGGCGATACAGTGACTTCCTTGATAGGCCCAACTGAACACAAGTACGCTATTTAAACAAAGGTATGTTACCCATACGGTCAACATTACGATCTTGCTGACCACTCTAGGATATCTGTAGCCAAGATGAAAACACATCTTTCCATTTAAAATCTTAAGAATGTTCCGGGTTTTACTTTACTGAGATTTTCAATATGAACCAGCAGATACTTACTCTACTGGTGCATCTGATCTCACCATATGGTTTTAAATGGTTCCGTGGGTCTATTCGTCAGCCGATATTTTCACAAATACCCTTGTCGAATATTTATTGTAACATAACACAAGATTGAAGCATAATTTATTTATGTTCTGTTCAAATAAACTTCAACATGCTCAATGAAGATGAAGATTACACTTAGGACATAAACTGATTACAACTACCATGTAAAAATTAAAACGAGCTGTATGGGTTTTTGTAAAATGCAAAGATCTAGTGTACATCTCTGAAAATTCAAGAGCCTGTGGTCGATACAGTGATTTCCTTGATAGAGCCCGGTTGCTCACAAATATGCTACTGAAACAAGGGTATGTTACCCAAAACTTGAAGTCATCCCTCCAGAAGTTTTACGGTCGACATCAGCATCTTGTGGACGGCTATGGGATCTCTGTTTCTTAGATGACAACAGATCTTTCTCTTAAAAAGCTTATTGTTGTTTGCTCTACCGGATTTGACATGTTCAGCACGACGGGTGTCTTATACGAAGCAGGAGAAGTTTACTCTACCGGTGCACCTGATCTCACCAATGTTTTTTTATTGGGTCCGTGGTGTTCTTGTGTCTTCATTTTTCTTTTCTGTGCCGTACTCATGTTGTGCCGTCTATGTTTCTTTGTTTATCCCAATGTTGCCATTGTCCTAAGATTATTCGTATCGGATTGACGGTTCGGTTCTCACTTACTTTGTAAAAAAATGTTTGTGTAACCATTACATTTTATTTCGTATTTTTCCGCTGCTGTATCCGTTTTCCTCATGATTTATTCATTTGCATAAAATACATATGTAATCCCAGTCTGTTTTTGAAATGTGTTATATCGTATTCATGTATTCTGTGAGCGATCAGCATTCACAAAGAGGATTTTTTTATACAACAGGGAAAAATATTGACATAATATATTTGAACGAATACCTCTCCCCCCCACACACACACAATTAACACAATTAATTGCAGACATGGGAACCTACAAATATCAAGGAACCATTTTAAAGATAATTTGCAAGTATTTATGAGGTAAGATGCGATAAAACATGCGAGAACTTTAGGACCAAATGAAACGAATAAAATATGATTCGTCACGTTTCTTGCTTAAGGTGTTTTTTAATACCGAGAAATAAACCTTATAAAAATCCATGATAGATTATCTTTATGATTGATGTATATTTACATAGCTGTCATACCTTCCTTGATGAAGATGTTTGTATAGCTGTTCCTACGTTTTTCTTATTAGTGATATCATAAATTATTATTCTTTTTATACAAAAATACATGTTACTGTTAAGGATGCCGAACAAATAGCATGTAGTTTTTTTTTATGGTAAATGAAGTAATTTATTGAGTTGAAGTATATTCATGCAACACATGGGTAGACTGTAACAGACTCATTAAGTACTTATTGTCTACACTATTAAAAGGTCTTAATTTAGTGATGTTACGGTTAGTTTTTTTTAATTCCTGTCGTTGCTACAATGCAAGTTATGCCCCTGAATTTTGTCGGATTTCAACAGTAACTTCGGTATTTTGTTTTTCAACACGTGTAAATATAAATGGAGACATTGCCAGTGATGGAACAAAGTCATCGTTGATAGACTTTACATTCAGCTCTTTATATTTTTATGCCACTCATTGCCCATTCATTTTCTGTTTCAAAATATCGCGTAAATAATAATTTATCACGTATGTCTGTTCAGCAAGAATATTTTTATATAGTTTTCTGCATAAAAACTAAATTGTAAGTTAAAGTTACTTTAATATGTAACATCAAATGCAGTTTTAGATGTTCCTACAATATCGGTAGGTTAAAATAATTACGTACATGCAAGCCGTCCTAATACCGATTTCCCTTTAAGAATGGTGCATTACTTCCGGAGCACCTGATGTCACTCTCAGTTTCACTGGAGTTCACACTGTGAGTGCCTTTGTTCTGAATGTTGTGCTTTCTGGTTCTGTGCTTTGTGTCCGTCTGGCGTCATTGTTTTTGTGTCTAACGTCATTGTTTTCTGTGTTCTCGTTTTTGCCCTGTCTTTGGACTTCGATTTTTGTGAATTTCACCCCTTTGTTCCTTCGGTATTCTACTGCCGTTGTTCCGTGTATTCAATTGCAATCTGCATGAGAAATAAATATCCGGAACTAAAATAGAAATTTATTTTCTACATCTGATTAACTGAAGAGCTCATACTTGAAAAATAAAATTCTGAATAGAGTTATAGGTCTGGAGTAAAAGTAAAATTCGAGGGGATTTTCGATTTGTAAACGAGACCGACAATTAAGTCCGAAGGACTTTATTTAAAGTTTGTGAGTAAAAGGCCACGTTTACACATCCATAAACCCCTCCAACATTACTTTATTTCTTAAAATTTCAATCCTTCGAACTTAAAACTATATAAAATATGTTGTCGTCACCATATGTACTGTTTTACATCGGAGCGTATTAATGGGCAAGAATAGTTTATCGAAAAATATTTTCTTTGTTGTTTATGACGTTGACCAATGAAATTAGAAGCTATTTGAATTTAATGGTTGAATAGATAACCTATTTGTAAAATTAATCGATTGACATTCAATGTTAACACTATTCTAATAACTCCTAATAACACCAGAATGCTACACGTTATTAAAACACATATACCTTCGAGGAAAAAAGAGACAGCTATAATTCAATAAAATTATTCTTAGTTGCTTTCACCTAGAATTCTAATTGTTTGGTAGCCATGAACTTTCAATCCAAGCACATTTCAATATCATAAAAAGAGGACAGAAAAATAAGATGACATTTACTTTGTTAGGCAAACGAGATTAACAAGACATACAATATAAAACCAATTAGTCTAGTTCTTCAAAGGCATCAGACATTATGAAGACATGATTTCAATGTAAATTTGAATTTTAATACGATTGTGTAAGATCTACATATCTTCAGTTGCGGTTTTATTAAATTTGTTTTGACTGATAGTATAAGGATATAGTCAAATATCATCACGTCAACCAGATCTCTGTCATTGCTTAAAAATAGTTCCGTGTTGATCATCTATGTATTAACATCGATACATATGTAGCACAAGACATCTACAATTACTGTTGCTGAAAATTACAATTATATGCTACAATAGACAAAAGACAAACGTAAACAACAATAGGAACTCGGGTCGGCCGGACATGGTACGTCAGCGGTAGGGTTGAACCTGTGTGTGTAAGGTTTTTTTTCTCTGCAGTGATTGGTTCTCATTTACTCTGTTAAAACAAAGAGTGAATACTGTATTTTATTAGTTTAAGTAAGTGAAAACCGAACAGTCAATTTAGAAGGACAATGACACAACATCATTACATAGGTACAGCATAGAAAAAAATATGACACACAAACAGATGCCCCAATTTTAACCAATTGCTCAGATAAGGTGCACCGGTAGAGTAAGCATCTCTTGTTTCTTAATTTACAACTACCATGTTAAACATGTCAAATCCAGTAGCAGAAAAAAAACAAGCTTAAACTATAAGGGGAAATTCTGTTGCCATCTGGTGAACAAATATCCAAAAAAGGTCCGCGAAAAACTTGATGTCGACTGTTAATTTTTTTGGTAGAAATGATTTTCATTGAATGGGTTACGTATATTAACCTATATTTTAGCAGCATTTGTGTGAGCAACGGGGCTCTATGAAATACGTCTCTATTCAACACAGGCTTAACAGAAGCGAATATGATTTAAAAACCCTTTTCCTGACGCTTTTGTAATGCTGCTACAAAGAAAACGGAAGCTTACTATTGAAATATTGAAGTCATTTCGTTTCGCATACAGCCTAGGTTTAAGTGTATCTTTGTTGTGTTGTCAACCTATTTCGAAGTGTCTGTTGAATCCTTATTTTCGATCTTTTTTGGATAAAAAGATAAGGAAAACTGGAAAAGCAAGGGTTGTTCGATGACAGAATACTATCTATGTAACAGAGGCTTTAATTAAAGGATTTGGCATTTTTTTATCTTCATTTGTAGGAAGCATGTCGATGAATTCTGCCTCTAAAGATGGTGAAGAAGTAGATAGACTGAAAGAGGTTCACAGTTTGTGCCCATTGGAATTCTGATAGTCTGTTGGAAAACAAAGTCCTCTAATTGGACAAATATATTGTCGATCAGAATCTCAATAAGTTGATTAGACAATACGGTTTTCCCCCTGTTTATGTTTGTTGGATTATCTTATTCACTCCTACAACCAAACGAAAGTTTCGAGTTAGAAATCTTGTGTATGAGTGTTTCAATACAAGTAGACAGCAATGAAACTGGATTTCTGTGCTATTGAATAAATAAATTCTGACATACTTCTTAAGAACAAATTATTAATCAACATTAAGTACTGTAACATTTGTCGAAATATCAACTAGATTTTCGATTGATGATAAGCATTTAACAAAAATATGTACAAAATTGATGAAATATTGTTCAACCTTGATAAATTAATTCCTGTTCCTAACTGTCCACTAAATGTAATGATTCTTGTGCAGTAAAAGAAATCTCTTGATGACAAACAAATAACTACAAAGTCCGTATAAATGGCACGACGTGTTTTAATTGACAAATACAGTGAGTTTATAACTGATTAAAGCTATGATTCCTGGTATGTTAATTTACTATTAAAAATGAACAATAATAGGAAACGGAGTAAATGGATACATTTAAAAAAAAAGATTTAAATCACGCTTTTAGCAAACAAAATTTTAAAGAACAATTATCGTCATATTTCTATACTTGTTTCAAAATATCAAGAATTGATGTGGTCGCATAGTTTTAGTATTAAGCATCTATCCTGACAAATGGTTTGTTATTCTGTTGAAAAAGTATAAAATCAAAAATCGAGCTACAGCGAGATTTTTACGACTAACCCTTGAATGTAAAAGTATGATAATTAGTAAATCAAAACCCAAAATCATCATAGGTCAGGAAGAACATCGATTCTGATTCATTTGTAAACCTGGCTGAGTACAAAATCCCACTTCTTGTAAACTCGACATGTAAATGTTCTTAAACTGAAATTAAAAAAAAAACCAAAGAATATAAATCAATTACACAAATGAACGTTCCTCTACAAAGAAAAAAAAGAAAGAAAGAATAAAAAACCAAAGAAACTGCACTGTTTTGTTGTGACGAGCACCATATGGTACAAACATGTATCTCTATTAAATAGCAGACTATTCTTTTAAGAAAAGTTGTCTTTTACTCGCTAATATATTTTCTTCGCGATTAGGTTCTACCCCAAGATTACGGTTGATTATTCTCCTTTTTCTCCGTGTAATGTTTTGTTGCAAAAAGCTATCAACTGGTGCATTTCCGTTGTAATCAGATCATCGTCAGCTAATCACCATTAGTCAATGTATTATCTTCATAATTATAATCCTAACAACATTAAATGGAGTAGAGCATACATCAAACTACCTCCCCTAATCAGATTTTCTAGCTGATTATTTTCTAAATGCTACATTAATTTTCAATCATATCTATTAATTGCTAATATGCTTCTGGTATCTAAATGCCAATCTGTTTAGAAAACACAAAGCGGATGTTATCGGAGGCGAATTTGTCAAGCATAGTCCATAAAACTCATTTGACACAGTGTTAATAAATCTGAATTCTCTGTTCACATTTATTGGAGTTGTTTCATAAATGCAAATAAATAATCTTGAATAAAAAGTGAAAAAAAACACATTATGAAATTGTGTTCAAGGTTACATGATAGTTATCCACGAACAGGTGTAAGAATCAAATGTTAACAGCTATTTTCTGGAATCATTGTTTGTCTATGTTATAATTTGTGTGAAATCTATTGAATTGAAAATGCACATTTACTCACATGTGCAACTGATAACGGCATTTCTTATTACTTAAGGTAGTTACTGTATCTACCACAGTCATTTGACTAGCCAATGAGTTTTAAGGTAAAATCCATATGCTAGCGCTGTTGGAATGTTGCTACAAAGAAAAGGGGAAGTTTACTTTTGGTTTTTTGAAAAGTAAGGTCATCGCGTTTGTCATACAGCCTAGTTTGCAGTTGACCTCTTGTCTCAATTTCAAGATGAAGGACAAGGAATAAGAACGATCTGGAAGTGTATTATCCTTAATTTTAGCTCCTCTTGATAGATAAGATGACGAAAATTGCAAAACCGAGGGTTGTTTCGTGCCAAATATCATCAATATATCGGAAGCTTGAATTAAAGGAAATGCACTTTTATCTTTATTGTAAAGAAGCCACTCATATGATTGGAGAAACATATCGGCTAAAAAACAGAGATGCTCAGTTTGTGCCCATTGCAATTCCGATAGTCTGTTGAAAAACGAGTACTCCAAACTAGACAAATATAGTGTAAATCAGAATACAACATCTTAATCACTTCTTCCTCTGTATAATTTTTCTCGGATTCGGAGTCGTTTTTCACAAAGTATGCTTTTTATCTACCTTTACAATGTTTGTGTATTTTCGGGCTTTGGTCTTAATTTGGTCTGCACTGAGGAGACGTAAGTTGACGAAATGGCCACATGTAAAAACTTAATTTAAAGTAAGTTTGGTATTTACATATCTATAATCTTTTTGATTGTACAGCAACTTAATATTTCCCTTAGAAAGCAACCACACGTAAATTGCAATACATTTCCATATTGTACTATTGCAAATATGTCTTAAATTTCATGACAATATTGACAACAAAAATCCATTATTTACAGAAATTATTGCAAATTATTGCTTTTCTATTATTGCATGAATATTAGAGAAAGTTATCCCTCGAAAGAATATATATTGCACCCGTAAGCTCGTGCAATATAAAATTCTACTCGAGACAATATGTATCAATTATGGACCTTTTACGAAATCAGTATTTTAAATATGGACCTGTTAGGTTTATATTGACCGAGGACGAAGTCCAAGGCTAATATATTTCTAACAAGTCCATGTTGAACATATTGACAGAATAAAAAGTCCATATTACATACATGTTATATGTAGTTTTCATGGTATCTCATTACATTTTTTGTGGGGACACGTTTTGTTAATAAGCCGGAAATTAATAATCGAAATAGAAGCTCTGGTATATTTGTTGGCGAAAATTGATCTGTACACATAATATATATATATGCCGAGACATCTCTTATTTGGAAATAAAAAAAACAAGCAAACCTTTCTTGTTTACGTGAAGTCAGTACCATAAATACCATGTGAAAACTGCAATAGCTTTCTATAATCCGTTGCCAAAATATTCAAACTTTATCCTAAGAGGAATTCACAGAACAAATCCGTTGATTTTAAACAAAAGTATCAGATACTTCATACAATATAAATGCGGTGCCGAAAATGGAAAACAGACGGATTTCAAAGAACAGGCTCTCATCAATTTGTTCATAAAGTATTTTTAGATATGAAACAATTCAAGAGTGTTTTTCTTTCGAGTCGCGCTTATGTGATGCCTGTTTCTTCGTGTTTCTGATGTTTTCATTGTCTGTGGACTGTTCTTGATTTTTACTGACGATTCGGTTCTCACTTACTACTACCATGAATGAGTAAACTTTGATTATTCTCCCATGATGCAATGTATGAATAAAATCCGCAGTTTGAAATATCTTAAATGTAGTCAACAAACTTATTTTTTCCAAGAATGCAAAAGGAATTGGACATAAGTTATATGCATAATAATAATTGTCTCTAATCACAATTCATTTTTAGAAGCTGCATTTTACTCTTTCGAAACATCTTCTAACAAAGGAAAAGATACAAGGTTGTAGCGTTGCTCGACATTTAGCAATGAATTCTGCTCAAGCCGGTGCTATGAGGTATGATGAAAAAAAGGGATTAACAGGAGACATCTAAATGGCTGAACATTACAATAACGTAATGTTCACATGTACTCATGTACAAATGAGACAATATCTCATGTGTACACTTTGTTCAATTACTATTATCTAAATTTATGTAAATTCTAAAACTTAAGGATTAACTCCCTCCATCGTATTCTTTGTCTTTAGCTATATTTGCTATTCTTAGCTATATTTAATATTACTGATTATTCTGATTCGGATTGGTTTTATGCATTTTAAACATTTTTTGAAATTATGGTGCTGCTGATGAGGAATTAATTTTCGATACGGCCATACAGCTCATTAAAATAATTGCAGTTGGAGTTAACATATGTATTATGGTCTCATGTTCATTTACTCCATATCCTTTCGTAAAATATCTAATACAGGAGTTTGTCTTTTACTGCGGTGAGGTTTTAGTAAAACGATTCCCCGTGGTAGAGATGTATGCTCTTTATTTTTCTCAAATATGGTGTACTTGTACATGAGATTATATCTCATGTGTACACTTTGTTCAATTACTAACCTAATGATTAACTCCATCCATCGTAGTTTTGTCCTTAGCTATATTTGATATTACTGATTATTCGGACTTGGTTTGGGTTGATGCATTTTAAACATTTTTTGAAATTGTGGATTTCCTTTGTTTGGTTTCTATTGCTGCTGATGAGGAATTAATTTCCGAAATGGCCATTCAGCTCATTAAAATTATTGCAGTTGGAGTTAACATATGTGTTATGGTCTCATGTTCATTTACTCCATATCCTATCGTAAAATATAAAAAACGTAAACAACGATAGGAACTCGGGCCGGTCGGTACGAGCAAAAGCCAGCCGTAGGGTTAAACCGGTTTATTAGTACTCAAACATCCGCTTTATTTGTCCTGTTTTCCTATAGTGTAAGATACGAATAAAACCCAATACAAGTAGACTACAAACTCCAAGACGAACAATCTTGGAAGGAGAAAAAAAGACAATAAGTAATGTTGAAAGATGGGTCAAGGGGTGTTCGCCGCTAATATGCCGGCTAGCTAAAAGAACTTAATCTACTCGCAGAACACTGTCGCATTACGGAAAAAATCAAACTATAAACTTCACAAAAGATTTGGCCAAGAATCGTCATAGATTTCTGTCGACATCGGCAGTACCAGTGAGAGGCCAGTATATGTTTAAAATTTTCAGGTCACTAGTTCTCAAAGCTAATTTAACTGATGCAAGGAGAATTTCTTGCCGATATCCCCTATTACGCAGAATGTAAGTTACGTCACAGTTTTTCTTGCTTGTAATCAGTTTCTGCTATGCTTTAACGGCATTACCATAAAGCGGGAGGATAACACATGCTCTTTGTAATAAGCTGTGTACGACTAATGCAATATTTAGATATCAAATGTTCATAATATGTAATTTCTCAAATGTATTCAACAACTTATGAAATCTATTTCGCTGTTGTACAAGTTTGGGTGTGATAGTTAGGTTGCGTTCATTAAAATCGCCAAGAGTAGAACATACTCGTGGAAACCGTACCAAAAGCTAGAGGGATGTCGCCATCAGGAAAAGGGTAATTAGTAATAGTGATACAAAATTTCATTCCTTTTATCATATATTTTAGTTTTTATTTTACCAGAGTCAATCATGATAGTTAAATCCGGAAAAGGGCAGTATTATGAATCACTATTATGAATTATGAATTTATTTAATTTTAGTTTTTCTGGGTACATGATGTCCACATAATCTAACAACTGTAGATTGCCAATAGCATAAGGATATCGTCGATAAAGCAGCTGTTATCATTAAAAATAGAAATAAGTTTATCATTGTTTAATATGGTTCCGTATTGATATTTTATCATAAAGTATCGATCGTTACAGAACAGAAATAGATCTGCAAATAGGCGAAGCATAATTTGTACCCATGTGAATACTTATGATAAATAGTGTTGCAAAAACGAACAAAAAATGTTGTTCAGCAAAAGATTTAGTTTAACTATGAAGGGATATGAAGTTAATGCAAATGAGACGGAATGTCTATAAATACATGGTTTAAGTAAGCAAAGGAACAACGCTTGCAGTCACCAGGCCTTCAACAATGATCTGTACTCATATCTCATAGGCCCAATCACCGTTTTGACCGGATGTCATTGCTAGATATCAGTGTATACGGGATCGTCAACAAACATTAACTGGCAAAGTGTTCTTGAAATCGTGGTCATCTAGCAAAAGATTGAGTGCATAAATCATATCATCATATGTCCAGGAACAATGATTATTGTATGTCAAATTAGAGAAGAATCCTTGTTTTTTGTTAAAACAAATGAACTGCAGGCCAGAAAAATTTAAAGACTTTTGTTTTGGATTTAATCAAATTATGTGGAAGGGTTGAATAAAGTGTAGAAAAATCATAACTGTCGTAGATGAGGCTGGTCTTTGAATTGATTGTAGTTTATTTAAAACTTCAGTAGAATTTTTTACACTCCAAAAGTAATGTACATCAGAGTTTTGATAAGTTTTTTCACAGTTTTTAATAGCAAACTCCTTAATACAAGTAAGTGAACTTGTTAAATGTATGGATAAATTAGTACATGTAGCAGAATACTTCCTAGATGTTAAAATAAAACGATGTTTGAAAGGATTTTGAAAGGAACCAAGTATATGGTAAGCAAGG